>BSBK01000868.1:62500-287897 GCA_027943335.1 Chamaecyparis obtusa | reverse complement strand
CCGATTTTGTAGACCTATGACTTTTTAGTGGTTTTGCAACTAGTGTGGACTATTTGACTTGATTGAGTTTTGGCGACCCTAGTAGAATAAATTTATTTTTAGATGCTTTGCTAAATTTATTTAAGTTAAATAAATTAATTGTTAAGAATGATAATTGGAAATCGAAAATGATTAAATGTGTTTTATATGTTGAAAAATACATCATATTTTTTGATATGATTATGCATGCTCATAATGAAAGATTTATAGGATGATTTGGTTATAGATTTTTGGGACTAACCTACTGATCAAAATTTGAGTGTTCATCTATTGGTAGGAATCTAAGGATGAGGGTGTGGTCGACGTAGGGGAGATTAGCTCCTCGGTATGGATGAGTCCGGAATTGTATGGTTAAATGCACACACCACCAGTTATTTTACTTTGGATAAAAAGAATTTAATGATTTGAATTTATAATTTATATTAAATTTTAAATCTCTTTAAAAAAATTTAATCATGTGTTAGTATGACTATAGTGTTGTTCCTTTGTTTTTGTTATCTTAAAGTTTTAATAATGCTTAAAAAGAAATGATTTAACTATAATTTAGGTATTAGTTTTAAATAAAAAAGGATTATCTTAAATATTCATTAGATCCTTTTTCCTTTTTCTTTTTTCTTTTTAACAACTTGCTGATTCAACAGAGGAGTGTGAGTTATCATTGAGTGGTTTTAATTAAACTTTTATTACTATCCTATAATGGGGTTGTAGACTGGTACGTAATAGCTCTTCTAGGTGTTGATTTGGGGTGATGGATGCTAGGTAAGGAGAAGGACTGGAGTGTAGTTAATAGAGAGAGTAATGAATGGAGAGAAGATCTGAGGTAAGGTAGATATTACGCATGGAGAAAGGGAAAAAAAAAAAGAAACAGGGGACGGTGGAACAGGGAGTTAAAAGGGAAGGAACACATTTTAAAGAGGGAGGGGGAGAAAAAAACTAGGAACTATGGAAAAGAGCAGAAATATCAGAAATTGGGGAGGCAAGGAAGAGATGTGGATTGATAGGATCAATTGACAAGGCCAGAGAAGAAGCACGCTCAGGGAAAAGCTTTTGTTTAAATCTATCACAAATAAAGTCCAGGTTCCTCTTCTTTTATGTTCTTTTAGTAATCGACTGGCTAAGATAGTTTAATGGGATCTTGCTGAATATTTTGTTTTTATTTTAACCTAGTGTGTGCAGCTGAGTTTAGCTTGCAAATGAGATGTTTATCGTGCTTCCTTTGTTTACATAGAAAAATACCTCTTCCTCCTAGGATTTACCTTTACTTTCCTTACACATTTTTATTTTCAATTTCTTAAATCTTCGCACTGCTATCGGGAAGCCTGTAGAAAGAAGCAACCCCCAAATCATTCCTCAATTGGTTCCACGGTTGCATTTTATTTTATTTTATTTATTTTGTATTGTCCTCTCACATGCTATGAATTTATTCTCACGAACTAATCCCTACGCATATCCCTATTCTCTTAGAGTTTTACGAATGCAACCACTGGTGTATTAATTTATCTTTTTTGGCAATTTGGGCATCTTGCATCATTTTTGGTAATGAGCTGTTTTGGGATGGATTTTAGTGCTTTTCGGTGGCCAAATAGAAAGCCAGTATCAAAACACTTTAACAGAAATATAGGTTTGTTTTAGGTAGTTTTAATTAATGAAATTGAAGAAAGTTTGGGGTTCCTATATCGCTAATCGAGGCAACAGGTAGGCCTATAGAAATGCAACTCCTCGCCTTAAAGTAATGAGCTCAGAGCTATAAACTTTGTATCAGTGCTCTTCAAAAGAGTTATTTTCCATTCCGTTTAAACTTTCCAGTTACTTACCTAAGTTTGCAACAGCAAAATGGCTTCGTAGAATTATTTTTCTTGAAGTACCGTACGCGTGGGAACTTAATCAGAACACTTCTTGCCAAGATGTTAGTAACGAGCTGCAAACTTGCATGTTTCCGTGTGCTCTGTGTAACTTCAGGATTGTGCGCGAGGGATGAAATTAGAAGTTAAAAACTTAAATTTTTTTTTTTGCCTTTTATTTATTCTGTGAAATTTTTTGGTCGAACTCACGTTATTGCTGGGGTTTTTTTTTTCAAATTGTGTCAAAGTTTTCTTTGTATTTGAACCAGCATAATAAACCATTTTTTTTTTACTGAGTGTGATTATTATATCAAATTTGTTGAAATAAAACTTTTCTTTCTTCCAATATAACCGCCTATGATCTTTGAGATTTAGGACAATCACAGTCATTGAATAAAATAAAATCAAATAGAAAAATGTTATGCAAAAACTAGTAGTTGCCAAAGTTAAATTTTTTATATATTTCTGGAATATAGATTCTGTATATTAAACTCTAGAGACATGAAATTGCATAGATTATTAAAATGTAGTTAAATGGAAATAAACAACACTTTAAACTATTGAATCATGAAATTATACAGAATTCTGGGTAGAGATTAACGATGTGATAACAGTAGGAAATTGGGTTAACATATAAGAAATTCATTGAATTTAATAATTAGATGGTGTGTCTTTGAGATTTTCATTGATCAATATTTCGTTATGATTACTGTTCTCCTCTGTTAAGAATTTAAATTTAGAACGTAATCAATTAAGTAGAACTGTAAATCTGAAGGTGTGTTAAAATTTTCTTGATGTGAAATGAATTGAAGCGTAATTTGGATTAATATAGAGAAGGGTAATTATGATGCATTACCTGTCAGTTGTTACTTATTTTTTAAAAGATTCTTTGGCCAGAGATTATTTCTCACATATGTTTTCATGAATATGCTTGGTTAGGGTTGTATTTTTCTCTCTACCATTCTGTGATTAGGATTTCTATCTCAGACTAAAGATTGTTGTAGTAGATAGAATCATAGTAGCTTCATACTCTTTCGGCTCATCAGTGTGGAGTTTCTAGTCTTCTCAAGCAGGGTCAGTGTGCTTTCATATCAGGTTAAGCCCCGGGGGAGCTAACCACTCCATGGTTGGGCGGAAAAAGCGCTTAGGCACACTCCCATCTCAGGATTTGTAGGTGGACGTGCGGTCTAGAGGATTAGGAGACAGGGACTATTATAGTGTGGTGCCTAGTTACCATTTTATGACGGTTTGGGAAAAAGAATATTATTTTTTTGATTTATTATATATGTGTGAATTTTGATAGAAGGTCAAAACTATGTAATAAAGATGTATTATTTCAGTTTTGAAGTTTGTACTTGACAACTGAATGGTCGAATGTTTTAAGTTGTAAACCTCTAAAATTATTGTATAAATGACACTTATATAGTCAAATAATGGAATAGTTATGGTAATTTATAAATTTTATTTTGTTGGCTTTAGCTTATTTATTGTGAGATATGTGTTTACCTTTTATGGAAATTTTGGTTTTTACATGTGGTATTAGAGCTGTGTTTAAACCCTAGGGCTTGGGTCTTCTATGCTGAAGTTGTGTTTGTGCACGGTACAGGAAAAGACTGTCACCATGCAAACCCGAAACACTGGCCGAGCCAAAAATAGTAATCAACAAAATGATATTCCAAATCAAAGGCTTGATGAAATTGTAGCCCTCCTAGCTGAACAAAGAAACATTTTGCAATAACAAAATGATCGAATGAATGACATTGAAAATGACTTAAGGGGTTAGAGAAAATGAATGTAATCAGGATGATGAAGCTCGAAGGAAATAGGTAGAATATCAGAGGTTGGAGGCTCTTCGAAAAGAAGAAGAGGATAGGATGAACGAGGAATGTTGTAAGAGAGATGCCAATATAGGGGCAAATGATGGAAATTTGAACAATGATCAGATTGCTGAGGAATTGAGAAAGGACCTTAAAAAGGTCATGCCACCTACCTTTGATGGAAAGACTATAGGGGATGATGCTAAGACATGGGTTATATCCATGGAAAAGTACTTCCATGTTTGGAATCTTTCAGGACAGTCAAGGGCATTATGGGGAGCTTTCCAATTGATTGGAGAAGCAGCTACTTGGTGGAATAATGAAATGGCCGAAAAGAAGTTACGACCAGGACATATATCTTGGGATGATTTCCTTGTCCGTTTTAGGAAATGATGGTTGCCGCAGCTGTATTATGACAGGAAAGTGTCCAAGTTTCAAATTTTGATTCAAGGGGTTTTGTCTATAACTGATTACCAGAGAAGTTCAGCCATTTGGTGAAATATGTTCCTCAATATCTACATGATGAACATTTTCAGATGCGTAAGTTTGTTTTGGGTTTACGTCCAGAGATTGGATCTGAGGTTGAGATGTATGAACCTGAAACTATGGAGTTCGCTTATGCTAAGGCACTACTACAGGAGGAGAAACTAAAAAGGGTACTAGCAATTTGAGTCTCTCAACGAAACAATGGTTCACAAGGATTCAAGAGGAAATATGACAATGATAAATCTAGGAACAATGGACAGCAACAAGTGCAAAATCTGAGAGGAAAAGGTAGAGGAAATGGAGGCAGAAACAACAACAATCCTCAAAATTAGAATCAGAATAGAAACAATAACAGGAATGGGAATAATAGGAATGGAAATAATTAGAGGAACAGAGCTAAAAATAGGCAAGTACCGAGAAATGGGTTTTTTAATTGTGGGGGTAATCATTATGCTACATATCATCCTCAAAATACAACATAGAGAGAGGCTAAAGCTCCTTAGGTACAACACTAGATTCATGCAGCGGTTGATCATGGCCAAGAAAATTTTCAGGCAGCTCCTATTCAGATAGCTGGTAAGCTCTATGGACATGATGTTTCTATTTTAATTGATACTTGAGCTATTGAATGTTTTATAGATCCTAAGTTTGTTTCAAAGTTATCTGTTAGAGCTGGTTATATATCTGAACCATGGATGGTTGAATATGGCAATAGGATAGAGCGTAGGGTTGAGCAGTGTCTAGTATGCAACAATTTGGAATTTCCAAAAATTCAAACACAAGTTACCTTTATGTCACTCCTTTAGGATCTTATGATGTCATTTTGGGCATAAATTGGCTAATTGAGCATAGGGCCATTGTGAATTGTAAGGATAAGTCAATTCAATGCTTAGATGATTCGCGTATGCTTAAAGTTGTTAAGGGTATTCAGAAACTTTTGGAACTAAGGCTAATATCCGCTATGCAAATGAAGAAAGCCCAGAAGAAGGGGTGGACGATGTATGTAGCTTATGCAAAAGACTTAGACACTCCTTCTAGTCTTAATGACTATCCTATCTTGCAAGAGTTTCAAGATGTGTTTCCAGAGGAACTACCTTAATTACCTCCTAAGAGAGAATTTGACTTCTCTATAGATGTGTTGCCAGGAACCAAACCTCAATCTAAGGCTCCATACAGAAAGACAACCACAAAGATGTATGAGTTGAAAAATCAGTTGCAGGAACTTTTAGACAGGATTTATACACTCTAGTGTGTCGCCATGGGGAGCACTTGTGATCTTCGTAAAGAAGAAAGATGGCACTTTGAGGCTATGTATAGATTACTGAATGCTTAATAAGGTGACTATTAAGAATAGATATCTGCTTCCTAGAATTGATGAACTTTTTGATCAAATGAAAGGAGAAACAATGTTCTCAAAGATTGACTTAAGATCTGGGTATCATCAACTTCAGATCAAGGAGGAGGATATCTCAAAGACAACTTTCTGAACAAGGTATGGGCATTATGAATTTGTAGTGTTACCTTTTGGATTGACTAATTCTCCTGCAGCATTCATGAATTTGATGAATAGTGTGTTCCGGGATTGTTTGGATAAATTTGTTGAGATTTTTATTGATGATATATTAATTTATTCCAAGAATCTTGAGGAACATGAAGAACACTTGCATATAGTTTTGCAGTGCCTTAGAGATAGGAAATTGTATGGAAAACTTTCCAAGTGTTCATTTTATCAGGAATAGATTCACTACTTGGGGCGTATTATTTTTGCTAAGGGCATTGCAGTGGATCCAACAAAGATCCAAGCTATACTTGAATGGAAAACTCCACAAAATGTGAGCGAAGTCAGAAGCTTCATGGGACTTGTAGGATATTACTAGAAATTTGTGGAAGGATTCTCCAAAATAGCATCACCTATTACATCCCTACAGAGGAAAGGAAAGAGGTATGAGTGGACAGAGGTTTATGAGAAGGCATTCCAGTTATTGAAACAAAAACTCACATATGCACCTATCCTAGTTATACTAGATCCTAATGGCCATTTTACAGTAATCACTAATGCTTCAGGTGAAGGTTTAGGAGGGGTAATTATGCAAAATAATAAAGTAGTGGCTTATGAGTCACGGAAGTTGAAACAGTATGAGGTTAATTATGTGCCTCATGATTTAGAACTTGCTTCCATAGTTCATGCTCTTATGATGTGGAGACACTACCTTTTAGGTAAGCCT
Organism: Chamaecyparis obtusa; assembly: GCA_027943335.1. Lineage (NCBI taxonomy): Eukaryota > Viridiplantae > Streptophyta > Pinopsida > Cupressales > Cupressaceae > Chamaecyparis > Chamaecyparis obtusa. The sequence continues at coordinate 281,489 of BSBK01000868.1, read as the reverse complement.
TTTGAGTTGAAAACTGACCACATGGGTTTGAGGTACATCTTCACTCAACCCAATCTTAATGCTAAACAAAGGCGATGGATAGAATTCTTGAGCGAGTATGACTTTGGTATAGAATATACCAAAGGGAAAGAAAATAGGGTAGCCAATGCCTTAAGTAGAAGGAGACACATTGCAACCAGTTCTTCTACCAGAACACGCCTAAAAGAACAAGTGATGTAGAATCTCCAAGGAGATGACTATTATGAGTTGATCAAATCAGCATTGCAGAATGATCTAACAGACCACCATTTTGGTGGATACTCTTTTGATGAGGATGGTATTTTGAGATACCGAGGGAGGATGTATATTCCCAACCAGGATGGATTGAGGAAATTGGTTTTTGAGGAGATATATTACACTCCATATTCAGGACATCTAGGAGTTAATAAAATTCTTGCTGATATGCGGCCATTATACTTTTGGCCCGGACTCAAAAGAGATGTTGTAGCATCTATAGCTCAATGTCTAGAATGCCAGTGGGTTAAAGCTGAGCATGTCCATCCTGCTGGACTTTTGTATCCTCATGAGATACCTAAATACATGTGGCAAGTTATTACTATGGATTTTGTTCAAGGTTTGCCTATGACTAAGTGCAAACATGATGTAATCTTGGTTGTGGTTGATAAATTGATCAAGGTTGCACACTTCATACTAGGCAATTTGAGGGATGGATCTTTGGTTTTGGCCAAGAAATTTGTCCAAGAGATTTTTAGACTTCATGAAGTACCAGAGACCATAATATCAGATAGGGACACAAGAATGACATCAAGGTTTTGGAAAACCTTAAATACTTCTTTGGGAACAAGGTTGAACTTCAGTACATCTTATCATCCTTAGACCGATGGTCAAACAGAGAGGGTTAACTAGGTTCTTGAGGACTTACTGAGAATGTATTGTATGGATCAGCAGTACAAATGGGAAGAGCATCTTCCTTTGGTTGAATTTGCTTATAATAATTCTTATCATTCATCATTAGGTATGGCTCCTTTTGAAGCTCTATATGGGATAAAGTGTCAGACACCCGTTAGTTGGGATAGGGTAGATGACAGGATCATTGTTGGTCCTGAATTGTTAAGGGAGATGGAAGAGTAGATGTCTCTTATTAGAGAACGGTTGAAGGAAGCTGTTGATAGGTAGAAGAGTTATGCAGACAAGAACCATACCTTCAGGTAGTTCTTAGTGGGGGAGAAATTTTTTCTTCGTGTGAGGCCACAAAAGAGTTCTATATCTTTTGGCTGAGCTTCTAAGCTCGCACCTAGATATGTAGGGCCTTTTGATGTTTTGGAGATTATATTTCCTGTTGCATATAGACTGGCCTTGCCACCTGCCCTTTCCCATATTCATAATGTGTTCCATGTATCTTTACTAAAACCTTACCATCTAGATGCTTCTCATATCCTTGATTGGCATGCTTTACAGGTACAGGATCTGGGAGTGGTGTTAGTGGAGCCATCTAGTATCATTGATTAGCGTACCATCAGGGTGTGCGAAAGAGAGATCTTGCAGTATAAGGTCCAATGGGACCAATTCTCTATTGATAGTGCTACATGGGAGGATGCAGATGACCTGATTAGATTATTTCTGCATTTACTTCCATAGACTTAAATATGCTATTTTGATTTATGTTTTTCAGTTAGTTTATAATTTGAGAACTTATGTTGTATTTTCATAAGACATCGGGACAATGTCTTCTCTTAGAGGGGAAGGATGTCATAATTGATTTTGTAGACCTATGAATTTTTAGTGATTTTGCGACTAGTGTGGACTATTTCACTTGGTCGAGTTTTGGCAACCCTAGTAGAATAAATTTATTTGTAGATGCTTTGCTAAATTTATTTGAGTTAAATAAATTAATTGTTAAGAATGATAATTGGAAATCGAAAATGATTAAATGTGTTTTATATGTTGAAAAATACATCATATTTTTTGATATGATTATGCATGCTCATAATGAAATATTTATAAGATGATTTGGTTATAGACTTTTGAGTGTTCATCTGTTGGCAGGATCTAAGGACGGGGGTGTGGTTGAGGTAGGGGAGATTAGCTCCTTGGTATGGATGAGTCCGGAATTGTATGGTTAAATGCACACACCACCAATTATTTTACTCTGGATAAAAAGAATTTAATGATTTGAATTTATAATTTATATTAAATTTTAATTCTCTTTTAAAAAAATGTAATCATGTGTTTGTATGACCATAGTGTTGTTCCTTTGTTTTAGTTATCTTAAAGTTTTAATAATGCTTAAAAAGAAATGATTTAACTGTAATTTAGGTATTACTTTTAAAAAAAAGGATTATCTTAAATATTCATTACATCCTTTTTTATCTTGTTTTCTTTTTAACAACTTGCCGATTCAACAAGAGGAGTGTGAGTTATCATTGAGTGGTTTTAATTAAACTTTTATTACTATCCTATAATGGGGCTGTAGACTGGTATGTAAACAACTCTTCCAAGCATTGATTTGGGGTGATGGATGCCAGATGAGGAGAAGGACTGGAGTGTAGTTAATAGAGAGAGTAATGAATGCAAAAAAGATCTGAGGTAAGGTAGAGATTACGCATGGAGAAAGGGAAAAAAAATAAAAAAATAGGGGACGGTGGAATAGGGAGTTAAAAGGGGAGGAATGCATTTTAAAAGGGGGAGGGGGAGAAAAAAACTGGGAACTATGGAAAAGAGCAAAAATATCAAAAATTGGGAGGCAAGGAAGAGAAGCGGATTGATAGGATCAATTGAGAAGGCCAGAGAAGAAGCACGCTCAAGGAAAAGCTTTTATTTAAATCTATTGCAAATAAAGTCCAAGTTCCTCTTCTTCTTTTATGTTCTTTTAGTAATCGACTGGCTAAGATAGTTTAATGGGATCTTGCTGAATATTTTGTTTTTATTTTAACCCGGTGTGTCTGGCTGAGTTTAGCTTGCAAATGAGATGTTTACCGTGCTTCCTTTGTTTACGCAGAAAAATACCTCTTCCTCCTAGGATTTACCTTTACTTTCCTTACACATTTTTATTTTCAATTGCTTCAATCTTCACACTACTATTGGGAAGCCTGTAGAAAGAAGCAACCCCCAAATCATTCCTCAATTTGTTCCACGATTGCATTTTTTTATTTATTTCTTTTGTATTATCCTCTCACATGCTATGAATTTATTCTCACGAATTAACCCCTACGCATATCCCTGTTCTCTCAGACTTTTACACATGCAACCACTGGTGTATTAATTTATCTTTTTCAGCAAATTGGCATTTGCATCATTTTTGGTAATGAGCTATTTTGGGATGGATTTTAGTGCTTTTCGGTGGCCAAATAGAAAGCCAGAATCAAAACACTTAAGCAAAAATTTAGGTTTGTTGTAGGTAGTTTTAATTAATGAAATCAAAGAAAGTTTTGGGTTCCTATCTCGCTAATCGAGGCAACAGGCATGCCAATAGAAATGCAACTGCTCGCCTTAAAATACTAAGCTCAAAGCTATAACCTTTGTATCAGTGCTCTTGAAAAGAGTTATTTTTTGTTCCGTTTAAACTTTCTAGTTGCTTACCTAAGTTCGCAACAGCAAAATGGCTTTGTAGAATTATTTTCCTTGAGGTACCATACGCGTGGGAACTTAACCGGAAAACTTCTTGCCAAGATGTTAGTAATGAGCTACAAACTTGCATGTTTCCGTGCACTCTGTGTAACTTCAGGATTGTGTGTGAGGGATGAAATTAGAAGTTAAAAACTTAAATTTTTTTTTTTTGCCTTTTATTAATTATGTGAAATTTGTCGATTGAACTCACATTATTGCTGGGCTTTTTTTTCAGATTGTGTCAAAGTTTTCTTTGTATTTGAACCAGCATTATAAACCATTTTTTTTACTGTGTGTGATAATTATATCAAATTTGTTGGAATAAAACTTTTCTTTTCTCTTCCAATAGAACCGCCTATGATCTTTGAGATTTAGGACAATCACAGTCATTGAATAAAATAAAATCAAACATTTAAACATTATGCAAAACTAGTAGTTGCCAAACTTAATTTTTTTATATATTTCTAGAATATAGATTCTGTATATTAAACTGTAGAGACATGAAATTGCACAGATTATTAAAATGTAGTTAAATGGAAATAAACAACACTTTAAACTATTGAATCACAAAATTATACAGAATTCTGGGTAGAGATTAACGATGTGATAACAGTAGGAAATTGGAGTAACAGATAAGTAAATTCACTGAATTTAATAATTAGATGGTGTCTTTGAGATTTTCATTGATCAATATTTCGTTATGATTACTATTCTCCTCTGTTAAGAATTTAAATTCAGAATGAAATCAATTAAGTAGAACTGTAAATTTGAAGGTGTGTTAAAATTTTATTGATTTGAAATGAATTGAAGCGTAATTTGGATTAATACAGAGAAGGGTAATTATGATGCATTACTTGTCAGTTTTTACTAATTTTGTAAAAGATTCTTTGGCCAAAGATTATTTCTCGCATATGTTTTCATTAATATGCTTGGTTAGTGTTGTATTTTTCTCTCTGCCATTCTGTGATTAAGATTTCTATTTTAGACTAAAGATTGTTTTAGTAGATAGAATCATAGTAGCTTCATATTCTTCTGGCTCATCAGTGCTGAGTTGCTAGTCTTCTTGAGTAGGGTCAGTGTGCTTCCATATCAGGGTAAGCCCCCGAGGAGCTAACCACTCCATGGTTGGGTGGAAAAAGTGCCTGGGCCACACTCCTGTCTTAGGATTTGCAGGTGGACGTGCGGTCTGGAGGCTTAGGAGACAGGGACTGTTACAGTGTGGTGCCTAGTTACTGTTCTATGATGGTTTGGGAAAAAGAAAATTATTTTTTTGATTTATTATATGTGTGTGAATTTTGACAAAAGGTCAAAACTATGTAATAAAGATGTATTATTTTAGTTTTAAAGTGTGTACTTGATGACTGAATGGTTGAATGTTTTAAGTTGTAAACCTCTGAAATTATTGTATAAACGACACTTATAATTAAATAATGGAAAAGTTATGGTAATTTATAAATTTTATTTTGTCGGCTTGAGCTTATTTATTGTGAGATATGTGTTTACTTTTTATGGAAATTTTTATCTTTACAGTTCTTGCATGGAAAAACATTAACACAATTTAGAGCTATTCAATTGCATCAGAACTAATTTGCCTGAGTTAATATCATCTTAGAAGCTTTTCACATGTAATATTAGAAACATATTTTTTATGAAGGTTTTTACACTATTTATAAGTTTGTTTTTCTATTTCATATGAAGCACGAATTTATATTGATATCTCTTTCGTAAGAGTCAAGGACTGAGGGGTATCTATGTCACCAAGTCATTAAAAGAACAACCATGGTCTCATTCCATGCATCATACATCTAAAAGTTTGAACATTGGTGGATGGTGTAATCAAGAGACATAATATTAGTCTGACCAATTATAATCCACCAGTTAAACTACAACCCATTCAAATAACTTTCAATATATGCACGCGTGTGTGTGTAGATGTATATGTATAGATATAAATATATATGCATGAATGTGTATGTCTATTTGTATCTGTATGTGCATGTTGTTGAGGTTTTAGGATCATTGCAAATGTAATAACACTATCTCATTGTATGTGTTTTCCAAATGCAACAATCTCTTGCATTTATATTAAGAATGAGCCAAGAAGAGACATGTCCCTTCATGGGACATGTCTATTCATTATTATGTAATTAATATAATGATAATTATAAATATATATATATATATATAACATCTCTTGAGTATTATATTAATTTCTCTAATATTTACATAATAATTTAATAATATATATTTTATCAATTTAACTATTTAGTTATTATGAGAATAATTATAATCTAACTTTATATATACATACATACATATATATATATATATATATATATATATATATATATATATAACATCTCTTGAGTATTATATTAATTTCTCTAATATTTACATAATAATTTAATAATATATATTTTATCAATTTAACTATTTAGTTATTATGAGAATAATTATAATCTAACTTTATATATACATACATATATATATATATATATATATATATATATATATCAATGTATATAGTAATATCAATTATTATATATATATATATATATATATATATATATATATATATATCATTTCTCATAATAATCATATAGTTGATATTATTTATCTGAGCGATGCTACAAACATCAACACTCCCTCTTAGCTAGGGAGGATAAATCAATCCAATGTCAACACTTATCACACTTGACAACATCAATCATATGATGTAAGCAATAAAGACATTATCCTCATGTTGTAATCAATAGAAACCTAGTCTCAATTGGGGGATTGCCTCCATCGGCGATTCTATCCACAAGCTCTCATGTAGATTGCCTCCATCGACAATTCTATCCACAATCTCTCAGGTGGATTGCCTCCATCGGCGATTCTATCCATAAGCTCTTGTGTGGATTGCCTCCATCAACAATTCTATCCATAAGCTCTCAGGTGGATTTCCTCCATCGAAAATTCTATCCACAAGCTCTTGTGTGGATTTCCTCCATCAGCGATTCTATCCACAAACTCATGAGCTTTAGTGTCAATTGCCTCTATCAGTGATTCTATCCATAAGTTCCATGGTGGATTGCCTCAATCAACGATTCTATCCACAAGCTCTCGTGCGGATTGCCTCCATCGGTGATTCTATCCACAACCTCATGAGCTTTAGTGTGGATTGGCTCTATCAGTGATTCTATCCACAAGTTCCTAGGTGGATTGCCTCAATCGACGATTCTATCCACAAGCTCTCATGTGGGTTGCCTCCATCTGCAATTCTATCCACAACCTCATGAGCTTTAGTGTGGATCACCTCTATTAGCGATTCTATCCACAAGCTTCTCAAGATTTAAATGTGGATTGCCTCAATCGATGATTCTATCAACAAGTTCTATCTATTATGATTAGTTTCAACCATCACAAGATGTCTATCACAATAGAAGGTCAAGTTATTGTAAGATCGTCACCTTCCAATAAATTTTACAAATACAAGTGATAATCATTTGTAAGTCATCACTTCCTCATGATTTACACAGGGGGAAGGCCCATTAAAAACATTCATGATTCATTATTATAATAATCAATTATATCAAGTTTATCTTAGAAGTGTTTCACCTTCAATAGTGAAATCCCTCTCAATCAATATGATCAAGATTGTTACAAGTTGACTGAACCATATTCTCCCTTTGAAGCTCAAGTTTATCAACTTCTTGACCTCTTTTGAAATGTCAGACTCCCTTTGCATCTAGTCTCAATCATTAATTCATTTGCAAGCATCAAGTTCTTTATCTCTTGAATGCAATTATCTTGTGCTTCTATTCTGAAGGTATGTTAGAGAGAGATTACAACTAGCTCACTAAACTATCTCAACTAGAAATACTAATGATAGAAGCATACAAGATTTTACTAACTAGTAGTAAGGTATGTGTAGGATCATGGTATGCCAAAAAATGGCGATGTGGAAAAAACTTATTTTCTCTCATCCAAAAGTGCACAAATGCATATGTTGACTTTTTAGTAGGCCTAGGTGTTAGTACACCTGGCCAAGCCAAAAGCCAAAGCAAAAGGCTTAATTGGATATCTGATATTTTCCAGTAAATATAAAACTGTACCCCTAGCTGCGTTCAACATTTTCTCTTTGTCAAAATGTGAATGTGGCTGAGGGTTTCAGATATCAGCTTTGCAATCCCCTATCTGATTTGCCTAAAAATCTAAGGAGGTTTAATCTTCAATTTTTTGTTGTTTTTATTGTTTTTTAATAGAAATTTATAGTTTTTATATTAAAATTATCCATTTAAATGAGTTTTTGTATTGTTTTTTAAAATTCATTGTAATTATCTATTTGTTTTTTCATTTTAATCAAACATAGAATCAGAAAACCCTCCTAAGGATCCCACAAACAATTCAGAAACACCTCCCAACAATCCCCCACCTCTAGAAGACGTACCTGTCACAAACCCTCACCATTTAGAGGATCTAATAGGAGATAATCTAAATGAACTTAGAGGATTTCAAACCACCTATGCCAATATCCCCACATTGTGCCCCATGTTTACGACATTGAACTCAATTATTGAAAACATGGAGAAACTTACACCACAACATAGTGCTGCACTTCTTTGGCGCAATTCCATGCATGCCCAGTTTGACAATGGGCTTGATTATGATCAAGTCATGAACCTAAATATAACAAAACATGACATAGCTAATCTTTTTTTGGATCTTAAAATAGGTCTAAAAGTAGACCATAAAAAACCAAGTTGTTAATTAAATGGTGTAAAAATAGTGCAATACGTGATAACATTTGGGAACGTTGGTGGATAGTTTTTGATAGACCACCTCACAACAATTTGGATGTCCCATTTTATTTTATTAAAAAATTATATGCTGAATTTGTGCTCGATCACAAGGTGAATTATTGGAGTATGAGACTGAACTAGGGTGTAGGTTTAGGTGCTCCACAAGATAGGCCATGGGCACAATGGGTGAAATCCTGCACATATGTCCCCCCTCCTAAGATTTCACCACCTCCCATAGTGCAACATCCTGACATTATTACTGAGGCTGGCTCACAGACTATTCAAGCCATTCACACCTTGAGTGATATGCTGGTTATGCAAAGCACGACATTGTTGCCTCCTTGTCATGATGCTTTTGGCACTTCCACATCCTCCACGAGCTCACATGTTTGTGTGCCCCAAACTTGCATTATATGCAAGAATCTATGCTTTGGTCCCATAACTGATAGTGATGCATATAATTTTAGCTTCAATGGGGATGATTCTACACAGCACACTGCAGGCACTAAAGAAACTCATGGAGATGTGCATTAGGAGCCTATAGAGCCATGGACTCCCACTATTATGGTAAGGGTAAACAGTTCACTTTTTACATTGTATTTAAATTTTATTGTTCATATTTTTAGTAGAATTTCCTTATAATAATTTCCCACTTATGTCTTTTTATGTGTTACATTTATGTTCAATTGATGACAAAGGAGGAGATGGCACAGGTGGAGGGGTTCACGCTTTTGGCCATATCATTTGGTCTTGACACTTCTATGGTACATATATTTTAATGTACTCATTGGTTTCCTTTTAAATTATGATAATAGTATATGTACATTATTTTCTAATTTTTATGATCATCTTTTACATACTAATGCAGGAGTCACCAGTTGCCACCGGGGGGCAATGTGAGGGGTCCAGGTGTCAGCCATTGATAAAACAAAGGTAATTAAGTAATTTAGTTTGTTTATGCATACATGTATACTTGTTAGTTGTGCGTACTCATTTTTAATTTACATGGTTTATTTGACAAAGAGTGGCATATGATGATGTCGTGAGACCCTAATGTCATGATAGAGTCACAGGCATATCCATTCACAGTGATAGCCCCATGATACGTACATTTCTAAAGTTATATGTGTGTATTTTACTATCAAGTATATATAATATGGTCAAGTTATGATAGTATGAAGTATCTGTTTGAATTTTGTAGGTCACTCCTAGTTTGAGAGAGGCAGAAAGCGAAGGGTTTGTATTGTTGCTGACTCAGCCAACAATCCCTAAAGAAAGTTCAACACAGGTAAGTTTTAATGTTAATTCAGTTATTTTGTAAACATATATTTTCTACCAAGTATTTAACATTAAATACTATAACTTGTAGATCAATCTCATGTTCGGGTGACCCCACAATAGTGGGTTACACTTTTTTAGACATACTGATTTTTGCTGAAATAGCACATTTTTAATAAAATATGATGATTTAAGCCTTGAGAGGCTCCATTTGAAAGAATTAATTAGAAATGGTTAGCTCAAAGCCTCTTAGATATAAAAAACATGGATATAACATCTATACTCCTCATTCATACCTACAATGGAGTCTCCTTTGCACCTATTAAAATGTTGACAAAAAATCACTTTGGATTTATCTTTTGGCAAATCAAATGAATCCATTTGACAAAACTATCTATGTAGTAAGATAATACTAAGAAAAATCTTTCCAATGATTATAATGTTAATATATATTAAGTTTATTATGACTTTTTATTTTTAGTTTTACTAAACATAGGTATTTTGCCCTATGTCTACCTCTATGTTTGATGCTTATGGAAAAATAGTAAATGAGAGAAAAAAAATTCTAAAAAATATCTATGCCTTAGATATTGAAGTTCTCTTTCTATTAAAGAAAATAAAAATGAAATTGGAAAAATACACAAGTTATAAGCTATGTAGTCAAGGTATGTCACATTTATGGTTTAGTCAACTTCAAATATTAATAAAATATGCAATAATTATGATAATGTCATAAAAAAAATTTCATGCCCTCCATATCGATGTTACAAAACTAAATTAGAAAGAATCACATTGATATATATTTTAGAAAATAAGTTATGCTCTATGAAAACTAAGTAACTCTTTGAAAATGACATTTTCTGCAACATACAAGTTTTTGTGGGACAAAGAAAAAATCATTCAAATCAATTTAAAAATAAAAAATAAAAATGTATTTAGAATCTAGACAGAAAATCCTAAAAGACTCTAATTTACTTCATCTTTTGATTTTAAACGGTTTAACGACAATATGCATCTGAATTTGATTTTGTTTTTCAAAATGTAGAGTTCAGTGTCCGTTTAAGCAAAAAATTGTAACCCACTATTGTGGGTTCACCCATTCCCAAACATATACAGGTGGGAGTCAACATTGGTTGCACTATTCTTGCACTACCAAGGACATATATTAGGTCTCCTATCCACGGGAGGAGACAGAGAGGTGAGGTATACATGAGAGTTCAATTTTAGTTTAAATTTTATTTATTATTGTTGACTATGATTCTGAATTTTAATCTAACTTGGGGTTTCACTTTTGTGTTTGAATGCAGGATCCATTAGAGCCAAAGAGTACTTCAAAGAGGCTTCATTTTGATGATCCACCAGTAGAATAGGATATCCTAGAAATATTTGTAGTTGAACTTCTTATTTTGAGATGTCATATGACACATTTTGAGATGGTGTATGCCACATTGTATCTAGATATGTTGACATGTAAATATGTACACAATTATTGTTCATTTTGATATATATATGAAACTTGATATTTGATCCAATTTATTAATTACATGTGTTCATTTATTCATTGTTAGTATGTAAATATGCTTGTGTGTATGTACTCCTGTGTACGATTTATGCCTTAAGTATATTCATGTATATTCAAGTACATTCTTCATAACCTAAATTCATATGTATAGGCTACATGCATGACTTAAGTGAATTCATGTGGTATGCTTTATAATCTATGTGCTACATGTATGCTTCATGACTTAAGAAAATTTATGTGTACACTTTATGTGCTATGTGTGTTCACACATGTAATTCATCATTTGAGGTATACAGGGATATCTATTAAAGTGGTTTCAAGATTTCTAGACTTACCCTTTACTCCCAATAGCTAAAAGACTTCAAACTGGCCTAATTACATAATCAAACACCCTTTTGGCAATAATCAAACACTCTTTTGGCCGTATCAAAAAATATCTCAAATTCAGGTATTGGTCTTTTGGATAAAATATCAGTACTTTTCATGTACCCCTGAAAATACACTAGGAATGCTTAAGAAAAATAGTCTTGTAGCATCTCACAGATCGCCGATACCTCTCACAGGGTCCGAGTTATGAGCCTCGAAAGTTTGCTGACCAATCGTGCTTAGTGCACCTTGGGGACACTTTGGTTCGGTGTGGTCTAAAACATTCTACTGACTCAGTGGTCGAAACAGGGTTGTCCCTAGAATTTACCTACCCAACCGGAGCTAATGGTGCAGTCCATTCAGTGTTGGGACAAACAGTTTGGAAGTAATTTAGTGGTACAACTTTCAACTGACCCTCACTGTAAGTTTTGGCATCGAGCGAGACTGGCATGCCAAATTTAAATAAATTTGAATCTCATAGAACAAAGAGAGGTTATTGTAGGCCTCAGAAATGTGGTCCTGTAGCATCTCATGGATCACTGATACCTCTCACGGGGTCTGAGTTATGAGCCTCAAAATTTTTCTACCCAATCATGCTTAGTGCACCTTGGGGACACTTTGGTTTGGCGTGGTCCGGAACATTCTACTGACTTAGTGGTCGAAATAGGGTTATACCTAGTGTTTAACCACCCAACCAAAGCTAATGGTATAGTCCATTTGGTGCCAGGATGAACGGTTTGGATGTAGTCCAGTGGTGCAACTTTCAACTGACCCTCACTACAAGTTTTGGCATTGAGCGAGACTGGCGTGCCAAATTTAAAAAAAATTGAATCTCCCAGAATGGAGAGAGGTATTGTAGGCATCAGAAACATGGTCCTATAGCATCTCACAGATTGTCGATACCTCTCACAGGGTTCAAGTTACGAGCCTCGAAAGTTCGCTGCCCAATCATGCTTAGTGCACTTTGGGGACACTTTGGTCCAACATGGTTTGGAATGTTCTACTGACTCATTGGTCAAAATGGGGTTGTCTCTAGTGTTTACCCACCCAACTAGAGCTAATGGCACAATCCATTTGGTGTAAGGACAAATGGTTTGGAAGTAATCCAGTGGTGTAGCTTTGAACTGACCCTCACTGCAAGTTTTGGCATCGAGAGAGAATGGTGTGCCAAATCCAAATAAATTTGAATCTCCCAAAACAAAGAGAGGTTATTGTAGGCCTTAGAAATGAGGTCATGTAGCATCTCATGGATCGATGATACCTCTCATAGGGTCCAAGTTACGAGCCTCAAAAGTTCACTCCCTAATTGTGCTTAGTGCACCTTGGGGACACTTTGGTTTGGCGTGGTCTAGAACGTTCTACTAACTCAGTGGTCAAAATGGGGCTGTCCCTAGTGTTTACCCACCCAACTAGAGCTAATTTTGTAGTCCATTCAATACCGAGATGAACGGTTTGGAAGTAATCTAGTGGTGCAACTTTCAACTGACCCTCACTGCAAGTTTTGGCATCGAGCGAGACTAGCATGCCAAATTTAAACAAATTTGAATCTCCCAAAATGGAGAGAGGTTATTATAGGCCTCAAAAATGAGGTCTTGTAGTATCTCACAAATCACTGATACCTCTCACGGGGTCTGAGTTACGAGTCTCAAAAGTTTGTTGCCCAATCGTGCTTAGTGCACCTTGGGGACACTTTGGTCCGGCGTGGTCTAGAACATTCTACTGAATCAGTTATCAAAAAAGGGTTGTCCCTAGCGTTTACTCACCTAATCGGAGCTAATGGAATAGTCCATTCAGTTCCGGGATGAACGGTTTGGAAATAATCTAGTGGTGCAACTTTCAACTGACCCTCACTGCAAGTTTTGGCATCGAGCAAGACTGGCATGCCAAATTCAAACAAATTTGAATCTCCCAGAATGGAGAGAGGTTATTGTAGGCCTCAAAAACATGGTCCTTTAGCATCTCACAGATCATTGATACCTCTCACATGGTCTAAGTTATAAGCCTCAAAAGTTTGGTGACCAATCATGCTTAGTGCACCTTGGGGACACTTTGGTCCGGCATGGTTCGGAACATTCTACTAACTCAGTGGTCAAAATGGGGTTGTCCCTAGAATTTACCCACCCAACCGGAGCTAATGAAATAGTCCATTTGGTGCCAAGAAAAATGGTTTGGAATTAATCAAGTGGTGCAACTTTCAATTGACCCTCACTGCAAGTTTTGGCATCAAGCGAGACTGGCGTGCCAAATTCAAACAAATTTGAATCTCCCAGAATGGAGAGAGGTTAATTTAGGCCTCAGAAACATGATCCTCTAGCATCTCATAGATCGATGATATCTCTCATGAAGTCTAAGAACTGAGCCTCGAAAGTTCTCTGCCCAATTGTGCTTAGTGCACCTTGGGGACATTTTGGTCCGGCATGGTCCAGAACGTTCTACTAACTTAGTGGTCAAAATGGGGTTGTCCCTAGCATTTACCTGCCCAACTGAAGCTAATGGCACAGTCCATTCAGTGCCGGGACAAACAGTTTGGAAGTAATCCAGTGGTGCAATGTTCAACTAACCCTTACTACAAGTTTTAGCATCAAGCGAGACTGGCGTGCCAAATTCAAACAAATTTGAATCTCCCACAATGGAGAGAGATTATTGTAGGCCTCAAAAATGTGGTCCTGTAGAATCTCATGGATCACTGATACCTCTCACGGAGTTTGAGAACTAAGCCTCAAAACTTCATTTCCCAATCATGCTTAGTGCACCTTGGGGACACTTTGGTCCGACATGGTCCGGAATGTTCTACTGACTTAGTGGTCAAAATAGGTTTGTCCCTAGAATTTACCCACCCAACTAGAGCTAATGGTGTAGTCCATTTAGTGCTAGGATGAACGATTTGGAAGTAATCCAGTGGTGTAACTTTCAACTGACCCTCACTGCAAGTTTTGGCATCAAGCGAGACTCGCATGCCAAATTCAAACAAATTTAAATCTCTCTGAATGGAGAGAGGTTATTGTAGGCCTCAAAAATGCGGTCCTATATCATCTCATAGATTGTTGATACCTCTCATAAAGTCTGAGAACTAAGCCTCGAAAGTTCGCTGCCCAATTGTTCTCAGTGCACCTTGGGGACACTTTGGTCCGGCATGGTCCGAAATGTTCTACTGACTCAGTGGTCAAAATGAGGTTGTTCCTAGAGTTTACCCACCCAACAAAAGCTAATGGCATAGTCCATTCAAGGCCAAGATGCAATACTTGAACACTATCCCTTCACCCCATGGAATCATCATTTTACTTTAGACACATTTGACCAATTTTGACTCAATGAATCCAACTATTACATCATTTGACGATACAAAAGTACATGAATTTAATACAATACAAATGTAAGGATACAAAATTAAGATGATACAAATTATATAAGGATACAACATTCATAGTAAGGAAACACATTTTTTGCACTTTACATGGCATTAAGACGATACAAATGTGGGCTATTAATATTTGCAAACCAACCCCATGGTCTCTTTTATATTTCAAATTTTGCATCTAATTTTTTATATACAAAATTTGGCATCTATATATGCACATTACATTCGATTATTATTTTTATATACAAAATTTGGCATCTAAACATGCACATTACATTCGATTGTTGTTTTTATATACAAAATTTGGCATGATCTAAATATGCACATTACATTTGATTGTTATTTTTAAATACAAAATTTAGCATCTAACTATGCACATTGCATTCGATTGTTGGTTTTATATACAAAATTTAGCATCTAATTATGCAAATTACACAACTATATATAAAAAATAACTGTCCTTTTCACTCCAATCCCTGCATTTAGAAGGCAGAAGAAAAGTTAATAGAGAATATAAGAAGTTTATATAGGTTTGAGAAAAAGATTATGAACATGTATAAGTAACTAAACGAACCAAAGAACATGACTAGACAATGCATAGTTGAACTTACCTACTGAAGTGTGCCTGAAGGGTCATCTCTGTGCTTGAGAGTATTCAATATTGCTTCATGGTCAACAGTACTAATAGTCCAAAGTTCCTTTGTCTTTGGTTTTCCTTGATGTTTCAACAACTTAACATTGGTTGCTATAACAAGGTGTGAATACATGAGAATGGTTTTGTATTTCTCATAGTCTTCAAATGTAGGAATGCCATCATTTTTAATCATATATGTGCGCAACCATGTTCCCACAATAACATGTGATCTTGTTGGATATGTGAATATATCATCATCTGTCATCGGTTGTGCAAGTTTTTGCTTTCCTCGTACACAATGTGCTAATCAGTAATTTGATCTCTCATCATTCCCTTGTGGTGCAACCAATGCAAAAACATGTTCTAGCTGTAGAAGATCTAAAAGATGGTCGTAGTCAAGTGAACAATCCATGTCATCATTTATTACAGAGACTGTGAGAGATAAAGGAGTAAGATAATGTGGAACCCATGTATCAACCCACTCACTTGACTCACACTGATCCCAATCACACTGAAGACAACTCGAACAATAACAAGCTAACTCTCATGTCCAAATGGTCCATGTACTAGCATCTGAGCTTTGAAATGAATGTGTTTTTGAAGAATCTTTCATAGTTTGACAATCCAACATATCTCCTATTGTGCCCAACTCAACCAACCAAAAGAATCTGCACATCGCTGAATCAAGAGTCCCCCCCTGTGACAATGTTGAAGTACACCAATCAACAATAGAATGAGCATCAATTATTTCTGCACCTAAAATCCTCAGTTGCTCCTTAACTAGAGATCTCTTTACACATGCACTTGCTCCATCATGCTTCCCTTTTCCATGACCGAAATAAAAAAAACTCTAAATATGAGGTACACCTCTCTCTACATGCATTCTACATAACCAATAAAACATACGAGCATTTTTTAATTGACTTGTGCATTTATCTAACCAAATTAGATGTCTATCCATAGAAATATTATTTTTCCACACCCACTCAAAATAATTCTCAAAGCAATGTTGGACAAATGTGGATGAGTGCGATCTATCATCGCTCATATAAAAATGGTACTCTCTGATTATCCTCCGATCATCTTCTATACTATCAGGGAAATGTCTATATGTTATGTGCACAAAAATAGAAACCTGAATAGAATTGTAATATTGAGCTTGCAACTCATTTTGGGGCTGCAATGTATAGTTCTCTACAAAGTCAAGAACTGATATAATAGTGCCAACCAGGAAAGTGTCCTTACACATCCTGAATTGTTGATCCAACCATTGAGACCTGTGACTATGCCTTGCATACTTGTAAAAAAGATTCTTCCTAAAATCTGAAATAAAATCAGCTACATTGAATTCTTTAGTAACCAACTCACATCTAGAGCCTTCACCTCCACTTTTTAATGTATATTTAACAGTTTCATATACCTTTTTGTGGATAATTGTCTTTCCAAAATTGTGTTCACAGCCCTCATGAAAACATTCAACAAACTTCACTAGCCCACCACACTCTGAGCACTTGTCATTTAAGCAATATTTTATATAAAAGAAACATCCATCATCTCTAGGACATAAAAAATGATCTAGCAAGTCTCTTGATGATTTTGGAAGAGAACTTGCACCACACTCCTCCAACATTTCAAGTTACTAGGCAAAGTAGAATGAATGGATCGTAACAATTCATGGTGCATTGAAAACTCCACATGATATTTGCAATAACAAGTATTTCGAATCTTAAGAGGCACACAAAAAAAAGGCTTCAGGGCTTCAAAATCTCTTTGTGATATTTGCAATGTTGGATGTGTCTCACAAAATTTTTTGAACAACATTGTTTGACTCACCTCCAAATAATGTTTGGGATGCGGTGTGCGGTCTTGAATGCCAATTCTCAACTTCAAAACATCCTTCACATTTGGTGACATTCTTGAGTTAGATTTCCAAAATAGTTGGATTTGATTCTTCACAGCATCGGTAAGCTTCTTATCACAATGTGAAAGTCTCCCACCATAAGCCCATGTATCATTTTGAAGAGGATCATCAAGTATTTCTCTTCTTGCAAGTGCTCTATCCAAAGTTTTATGATTTAGATTCAAGTCAACACAAGTTTGTCTCATCAAACGAGTCTTTCTCAAATGATGACTTACTAAGGAGGTTGTAATAACCCTCCTAGTGGCTCTCTTATCTTTTTCCTTGGTAGTCTTCCCAATGGAATTGAGAGCACTAAAAATATTTCTCACAATAATAGCATTCCACTCCTTTTTCTTGTTCACATTAATCTTCAATTTGACTAGTATATGTCTCATCTTTTGCATCTTTAACAATTGCACAAACATTTGACATTGCTCAACCAACATCTTGTGCCTAAAAAATTGATCAAAAAGTTTTGAAACCCACAACTAAATGGTTCTTTCTGATCTCTTACCATCAAAATTGCTCATTAAGTTCTCATTAATTTCAAGTAACCATTTAGTTCTTCTTGAAGGTCTCAATTTTGAAGTTTGTCTTTCTTCCTCCAAAGGGACTTCATTTCTCATATAATTTGGAAATGTGTAACGTTGATTTGGTTCTTCTGCACCATTATCATTGTCAATTCCTTCATATTCAATCAGTGGATTGTCATTGACAATGTCCACACTTCCATTGGCCACATCTACATGTTCATTTTCAAAACCTACATTTTCATCTTCAAAACTTAAATTCTCCTTTTCAAAACCTACATTTTCATCTTCAAATTCATGTTCTTCACTTGAAACTACATTCAAAGGTGGGTCTATGCTGACATCTTCATTAATATTTAACATACCTTGTCTCTTGTTCCGATGGGCAACCCCATCCATTTCTCTATACACTTTAACATCTTCATTTGTGAGTCTCCTCTTCTGTTTATGCTTTCAACGACTACTACTCCCCATAGTTAGACTAAAAAGGTGATGCAAATATCTTTGGTAATAGAGAAAATCCAACCAAAAAGTGGATTTTTGTCTTCTCTAGTGACAAAACGTGATTCGCTACAACTCGAATCCTGCAATTCAGCAAAAAATGTGACTCTCTGGAGGGACCTAGAGAATATTGTTTTTACTTTTCACTAGTAAAAAAGAATCGAATATACGATAATATCAGATCTTCAAAAATATCGAATATCCAATATTATCAGATATCCGATATCTACCACCAAAATTCTACAAATCTCTCTCTCTCTCTCTCTCTCTCTCTCTCTCTCTCTCTCTCTTCCCCTTCTATCTCTCTCCTCTCTCCTTCCTTCCCTCTCTCTCTCTCTCTCTCTCTCTCTCTCTCTCTCCTTCCCCTTTTCTCTATCTCCTACTCTCTCCCTTTCCCCTTCTCTCTAATATGAAAGTTAATATTATACTTATTATAATATACAATTATGTATAATATTAAACATATTTAATATAAATATTTAATAAGTTAATATTATACTATTATACAATAGAGAAATAAATAATAATAATATAATACATGCTATTATAAAAAATTATATTATAATAGCAATGCTCTGCAATGAAACCCTAAAGCTGATGCTACCAGAAGTGTGAAGAAGGATTTGTCTGGCAGTCAAAATCTTTTAAGGAGGTCGTTAAGATAGGTAAATATTCTAGTTTTGAGTTCTCATTTTTAAATGTTATGTTATTATTATTTAATATTAATATTAAAAATAATAATTTATAATATATAACTTAAAATTGAAAAAAATACTCAATTGAATTAATATTAACATAAAAAAAAATACCATTTAATATAACACAATTAATATTACCATAAAAAAAAAATATTTAATATGAAACTTGAATTTGAGAAAAGTAGTGTAATTGAAATTTCAAAATAGGTGGGAATTTTTGGATATCCGATATTATTGGATAACCAAAATTTTTGGATATCTGATTTTATTGGATATTCGATTAGGCTTGGTATTTGCTTGGGTATTATCAAATGTCGGTGGTCAACCCTTTAGGTGTGTTTCAGGAGATAGTTCTTGATACCGAGACTTCGAGCATGTAGATGACGACTATTTTTTCACCTGAAATTGATGAAATGAAAAAGGTTTCTTAAAGACATTATCAGCTTTCCATCAATATAATTGTTGTCAAATTTTGAGTTTAGTAAGTAATTATTACTTATTTTTTAATTGGGTTATCTTTAAAGTCGTAATTGACATACTGATTGAAAAGCAACTATAACTTTCAAACTGTTTAACCTTTTTAAAATCTAAAACATGCGTCACATTCTATGCTTTGGCTACTATAAGAAAAAAAAGTTTTGAATTTTGTAAAATTTTGAATTAGTTAAGGTGGTTAGACATGAGAGTTTTTTTATTTTGAAAAAGTTGTAGCAAAAAATTCATAATTAATTATTTATTTGACCAAAAATTACAAAAAAATATGCGTCACATCCGGACATGAGTCTACTACTTATATCTAGAATCTTGAAAAAATATATCATCATTTGATTATGATTAAGGTGGTCAGACATACACGTACTCTTTATCTTTTCCCTGAAATTATCGTACTACTGCATTGAAATCTAAAATTTTGAACAATTAGATAAAAAAAAAATTGAAACAAGAGCTAGTAGTTTAGAAACTACATTCAATTTCCTACAGATTCTATTCTTACAATTTTTCACATAAGGTTCATAAGATGTTCAACATTTTACGTCAAGTTGACTAACCCTGATTTTTTGATTTTTCATTGCCACTTAAG
Source organism: Chamaecyparis obtusa (assembly GCA_027943335.1). Taxonomy (NCBI): domain Eukaryota; kingdom Viridiplantae; phylum Streptophyta; class Pinopsida; order Cupressales; family Cupressaceae; genus Chamaecyparis; species Chamaecyparis obtusa. The sequence goes on along the minus strand of BSBK01000868.1, from coordinate 261,231 downwards.
GCCATAGTTTGGTATACCATGATCCTGCACATACCCAGTATAGCATGAATTTCAAACTCAAAAATTATGTGCATTAATAAAACATGAAATACTTATCTTTTATAAATTTAATGTATTTCATTCTGTAAGGTGAGCCCATATAGAAAATATCATGCTAATTCACAGAATGACATCATCATTCTCAAACATTACCATAATTCTTCACATGACATATCTTGAATATCCAAAAGTTCTATACACTATCACAACCTTCAATCTTATTAGATCTCCCTTCAAGTAGTTAGGCTTTTAAAGAAGGAAACTCGCTCTTTTATAGATTTTTGCATAGACCTGTACACATTCAGTCATAACTTTTGAACCAAACACTTTCTTTCCAATCTCTTTGGTGAGATTCTTCTAAATTTGGTATTCACAAACATATCCAAAATTTAGAAAAATCCAATGGCGCATTTGTGAGATATGGTCCTTGTACCGAGACTGTATTTTTTGAGATAGTCACACATTCACCATCAATAAACTACTCTCTTACATTTGCAACCTGGCTCTGATACCATGTTGAGGTTTTAAGATCATTGCAAATGTAATAGCACTATCTCATTGTATGTGTTTTCCAAATGCAACAATCTCTTGCATCTATATTAAGAATGAGCCAAGAAGAGACATGTCCCTTCATGAGACATGTCTATTCATTATTATGTAATTAATATAATGATATATATATATATATATATATATATATATATATATATATAGTATTATATTAATTTCTCTAATATTTACATAATAATAATAATATATATTTTATCAATTTAACTATTTAGTTATTATGAGAATAATTATAATCTAACTTTATATATACATATATATATCAATGTATATAGTAATATCAATTATTATATGTGTGTGTGTGTGTAAATCATTTCTCATAATAATCTTATAGTTAATATTATTTATCCGAGCGATGCTACAAACATCAACACATGTGCATGTGCATGTATGTGTAGACACACACACACACATCTATATCTATCTATCTATCTATCTATCTATCTATAACCAAACATATGACCACATTAGTTATTCTAATTTAAAAGATTAAATATCACCTAAAATACAACCATTTAATTCAACTAGGAATGACATTTTTAAAACATAACAAATAACATTGATGACTATGATTTGGTGTGCATTCAATTGCATCAAAACTAATTTATTTGAGTTAATAGTATATTAGAAACAACATATAGAGTTTTGGCTAAACAAGAGTTTATATTGCTATCTCTAAATTAAGAAGACTGTGAGACATCTATTCTGCCAAATTTTTGAAAGAACAACCATAATCTGATTCCTCATATCATATCTTAAAAGTTTTAGTTCACTAATGAATAATGAATAATGTAATCAATAAATATACTGAATTTGAATTTTTTCAAAATAACTTAATTTAGAATAGTCCCATGTACATATACTCATATTGACCCATATTGATTATTCTAATTTAAAAATTAAATATCACCTAAAGTACAACCGTCTAGGCCGGCCAGGCATGGAGTCATTATAACATAACAGACAGAGTTGTAAGTAATCAGTTTTGTTGAAAAATATAAAAGATTTGCATTGTTCCTTCAATATTTTGGCTGGGTTCCTTGGCATAAACAATTCTAATTTAGATAAAATTGAGGGACCAAATTCGGTATCCTCCATCAACGATACAATGTCACTCCTCATGCCTGGAAATAGATTCACACCGTTGGATGTTGAGTAGTTTGTAATCCTTGCAGTAAAATTTGATAGGTTGTCTAAATTCCATGGTAAACCTCTTTCAAATGCCTGGAGCCAATGGGGCAGGCGAACTATACAAAGCGTGTTTTTTAGTTTTAGTACGATGATAATGATAATCCAGACAAAGCTTAAACAGCTAGCATGTGTTTTTTCTTGCAGGCAGAGATATTATATCATTCTTTACCATATAGACCAGAGAAGTTGCAGGCCGGTTTTCTTCTTCTACAATAGTCTTCATCAATATAAAATGTACTCGGATTGAAACTTTTTCTAGCATGTATGGACTTCATAGGACATATGGGGACTAGATATTTTGGTGGACTGAGTTTGACTCTTCTTTTCATCGGTTCACTGTGCTTTGGACTTACAGGCGTGACAAACAGTACAGATGGTCAGATATTTTTACAAATTCATCATTTTCTATGTAATCTTCTGATAAAGTTGCAATTGCTTCTTATCTGGGTGTTTGTGATTTGCAAACAGTTTCTGCACTGGATTTCATGAGGGTGTTGTGGGGAAGTACAGTGCCACCAAACTGGATTAGTGGCACAGACCCCTGTGACTCTCAGTGGGATGGGGTGAACTGCACTGATGGCCGTATAACCTCACTGTAAGATTCCAGAGCCCATAAGATCTTCATTACTCTTTACGTAGAACTCTGGTATTATTAAAGATATCAGTTTTTCATAATTAATAATTAATAATACTTTTGATGTCGTTTTTGGATTTGATTGTGTGTTTTTTATATAATCTCATTGTAAGATTCTAGAGTCCATAAGATCTTCATATTTTTTATATAGAATTCTGTAATTTTATTAAAGATACCAGTTTTCCATAACTAATAATACTTTTGACGTTATTTTTAGGTTTGATTGTGTTTTTTTAATCAATGTTTGGACACTATGTGATCTATAATGGGGAATGTTAGTTAAATCAGATCAATCATTACGATGTTAGAGCTCAGGGAGTAGAATTTATATATAGTTCAATAGTAACATATACAATTGAATCCAGAAATAGCAACAAGAATCTATATATTGTTCAATTGTTGGTCCTAAATAAGAAAATTCTAACACAATCGAATCTACAATCTATTTGTTGTCCAATTTTGTTTCTAAATGAGAAGATTTTAATACAATCGAATCTACAGTCTATATGTTGTTCAATTTTATTTCTAGATACAGAATCGAATCTACAAACACCATTGAACAGCACAATCATGAGTCAAAAGTATGTGATAGAGATCTTGCTTTCAGTATTTTCTTTTAATCATTTGATTACAAATATACATGTTGTTAAGCACAATCGATTTTATAATCTGAAAATCATGTTGTTAGAGCTCATAAGATCTTCATCACTCTTTATATAGAACTCTGTAATTTTATTAAAGATATCAGTTTTCCATAATCAATAATGCTTTTGATGTTGTTTTTAGATTTGATTGTGTTTTTTAACTAATGTTTGGACACTATGCGATCAATCATGGGGATGTTAGTTAGATCAGAATCACATTATGTGATCAATCATTACTCACGGAGTAGAATTTATATGTAGTTCAATCGTGTTTCTGAATTAAAAAATATTCTGATAATAGATCGTTTAAGTAAAAAACATACACAATTGAATTCAGAAACAGCAACAAGAATCTATATATTATTCAACCTTTGATTCTAGATAAGAAAATTCTAACACAATGGAGTCTACAATCTATTTGTTGTCCAATTTTGTTTTTAAATGAGAGATTTTAATACAATTGAATCTAGGGTCTATATTTCGTTTCTGGATATAAAAACTCTCACAGAATCGAACCTACAAACACCATTGAACAGCACAATCATGAGTCAAAAGTATGTGATAGAGATCGTGCTTTCAGTATTTTTTTTTATCATTTGATTACAAATATACATGTTGTTAAGCACAATCGATTTTATAATCTGAAATCATTCGGGAATTTATAATATTAAAAATGCCATGTTTCTTATTATCAGATCTTCCTATCTTTCCTTTACTCGCTTCCATTCAATATTATTTTTTCCTGTTGATAAATTACTGAATACAATTTAAAACATTGATTGAAAACCATATACAGTTAAATGCAAAAACGATGCTCTGTAATCTACATGAAGTGCCAAAGACTAATACCAATTCTAATATTTTAATTTTGTTGAATATACAATCCATTTCAATTAATCTTAATTTAATACTTGATTTTTTCCAAAGCACTAAACCTTGTAAATATCTCTAATTTTTCGGAATCTTACAATTGATTTCACCCATCAATATCAATCTGGATGTTTGAATCTCTTCATGTTAAAATTCTCAGATCTTGAGATTTCTTCTTGTCCAATGTTTCTATCTATTGTACAGCTTGTTCAAAATTTTGATCAGGCAACAAAGTAGAATATCTCTAAAAGTTATGTTTTATGATAGGATTTCAATGGGGAACCACACCTGTGTACATATTATGTTTAAATAATTTTACACAATCTCTTAAAAATTGCTCTTGTTATGAGTACTTTTGTTCATGTACAGCAAATTATCAAGCATGGGGCTGGAGGGAAATCTCCCAAATGAAATCGGTTCTCTGACTGCACTTGACACTCTGTGAGTTTTATCTAGACTTTAATAGAATGAATAATCAGGATTCCTTTCATGTAGACTTAACAAAATGAATAATCATAAACATGAAAAATTCAGAATATATGAAAATTTCAAAATATATAATATTAGTTTGGAATTTTTGAGTTCGATCCTTTCCAAAACCTACAAAATTATTTTAGATTTTTTTTAGATTTGACCCTGTAATTTTGTTTTTTTTAAATGAATACATTAGGGATTTATCCTACAACACAGGCTTGATCGGAGGGCTTCCAAGCACTATAGGAAACCTGGCCTCCTTGAAAATTCTGTGAGTTATAAGTCAAGTCCAACATCCTGCAAATTTTAAAGAACTATTACCATCTTATAATTAATTTCCCAATATTATTTTTGACTGGTAAAATTCTATTACTCACAGGACGGTGATCGGATGCAGTTTCAGTGGACCAATACCATCTGAACTGGGGAATCTGACTAATCTTAGTTTTTTGTGAGATTATAACTTTTCCATACATACCATTGACACTTTGTCTATCTAATCTACAACAAAAATTTGGAGTTTCGCTGATATTATATTTGATTCTTCTCAGGGCTCTGAACTCCAATAAGTTTACAGGCCCAATTCCTCCTACTCTGGGTAAGTTGGTCAATCTGGCATGGCTTGATCTTGCAGACAATCAACTCAGTGGGAGTATTCCTGTCTCCAATGATGCTCAATCTGGATTAGACCAACTTGTTACTGCAAATCACTTGTAAGTAATAAGTTATTACAGTGTATTTAAATGAGTGCTGATGTTTTACAAATGAGTATTCTTTGTAAAGAATTTTCAAATCTCTTCAAAATCTATTTTATCTTTAATAAAAAACAATAGAAACTGTAAAATTACAGTTTATAACAGAGTGTTGTAAAATATTACTGATGGTTAAACCCAGCTGCTGAAATATTGCTTGTGGTTTTTGAAGCCACTTCAGCCTAAACAAACGTTCAGGCAAAATTCCGGCTAAACTCTTCAGCGAGAACATGAATCTGTTACACTTGTGAGTACAAAAATTCGTTTGTTTTCTCATATGTTATGATCTTCAGCATGTGATATAGATATTGTCCGTGCTAACCACTGTTTATTACCATCTACAGACTATTTGACAGTAATGAGTTTGAAGGAGGCATCCCCCATACTTTGGGACTAGTACCCAGTTTGAGGGTTGTGTGAGTATCAGTCATTTTAATTCTGTTTTTTCTTGCTATGCCCTGTTTATGGGCTTCATGGCTGCTTCACAGACCAGAATTTTATGGTTGCCTGTTTAATTTGTTTTTTTGGTAATATTGTTGGGAAATAGGAGGCTTGACAGAAACCAGATGTCAGGTTTGATTCCCACCGAAGCCAGCGAGCTAGTAAACCTCGAAGAACTATAAGAGTCTTGTCCTGGGTTTAGGATTTTATAGAATGTAATTAAATGTTTATGTGGTTATCTAATTGAAAACTTCAATTTGTGATATTTTATAAATTGATATAAAGAGTTGTAATTTTATGAATTATATAAAAATGATGTCAAAGAATTGTAATTTAATTGATTGACTATTTTTTTTATATTATATTTAAGAAAACAATTAACAGACTGTCAAGAAGATAAAAGAAACCACACAGAAACCAGTCCTAATCAAATCAGAACTAAAATCAGAACAGGATAGAGGCAGGATAGAGGCAATGAACTCTCTGTCTGCAGCCAAAAACATAGCAGAAACTCTTAAAGGAAAAGAGCAGGATTAAATTCTGAACTTCAAGACTGTTTGAAATACAGGGTATTCTCTTCATGGAGTTTAGTCTCATTCACATGATTCTTAACCTTCATATATTTTTTTGGGGCCCCTGCAAATGAGAATATAAAGACAATATGATATCTGAATAAACTTTTAGTATTTTTGTTTTCTCTTGAACAATATAATTTGAAAACAGTGACAACCATCTATATGTAGACTGAAGGATATGATATATTTCTTATATAGTTCCATCTACCCAGATTCAAACACTTATACAACTTTGACTGAAAATATATACCTCAATCTTTTATTCTCATCCTTTTATCAAATACCATAACAAATCTTCCTTCAAAAATTATTTTTCTATCATATCAAATTCAAATACCTTACAAGCTAAGAAGAAAATGTGGTATTGGAATTTATAAAGGATAATATTTTACATAGAAATTTTTTTAAGATTTTTTGGATTTCAATTTTTCAATCATTCTTTATTTAAGCTATTTTATTAAGTATTTAATGACTATGAATTGAGTTAATTAGCTAAAATTTGGATTATATTCATAAATACTAGTTTAACATCAAATATTGAGAAGTATCTATTTTACCAAAGTTGTATAAGGCATGATCATATTGAGCATTTAGATTATAGATTGATGAATCATTGGCTTAACAGTAAATATCAGGGGGTTTTTATAGCATTAAACATCAAGGGGTTTCTATTTTAGGAAAATCAAATGAATCATTGACTTAGCATTAAACATTGAGGAATATATATTCCACTAAAGTCAATGGTACATGATCATATTGAGAATTTGGATTATATGTTGACCAATCATTAGCTTAACTTAACATTCAAGGATATCTATTCCATCAAAATTTTATGGGACATTATTCTTTTAGAGAGTCAAGAAACCTCCATCCAACAAGATTTGATTCTTGGTAGACTCTTTCTTAATCATTCATCTCCTCTGATATTTCTTCTTTTTTTAATGATATAAACAATGATCATAATCATCCTTATTCTTTTAACCAATTCCAAAAATACATATTAAATTTTCCTTATTGTATATAGATGGTCCTACATACATCAAACACTACTAGTTACAAAATATCATGTCATCTTATACATTCCACTAACCTATTATAAAAAAGTGCTAGAATACAAACTGCCCTTGTCAACTTAAGCAGTAAACCAGTCTATTATGAGAGAGGAAAAATTACATGACAAGCCCCAATAATATAGAACTTTATCTATGTTTAGTGAACAAAAAACCAAAGAAACTAAATCTCTACCTAACCTTTGGAGATATCAAAGTCTAGGGAACTAAACCATGCAATGTCATTTGTCAAAAATCAATTTATGTGCTATTGCCATGAAAATGAAAGGGTTTGTGACATTGGATTTTCACAATCTATGAGATTAATGTTGTTTGATTGTGTGAGATTTTTTATCATCAACATTTCAGATCACATTCCATGATCTATCATCAGGCTATTAGAGAGGTGAGAGTGAGTTTGATTATAAAAATATTACCCAATCAAAACCAGAAACAACACATTAAATAAAAGAGTGTCAAAACTAACAAGTAAACCAACTCATTCTTACAAATGAGTCATAGCCTTTATTTATTATAAAGATATATGTAACACAATAACAAACAAGCAAAGGCATTGGCTTGTAGTGCAGTGGTTGCTCCTTTTCTATGTAATAGATAGATCTTGTGTTTGATTCCTGAAATGAGAGCTTAAATAAACTTCATATAAAAAAAAACAAAAAAACAAACTAAGATGTAGCTCCATTACTTTTTTAGCCTAACTTTAACCACTAATTCTAGGTTAAATATAATAATTAAATTTTTCTTTTAATTATAATCTAATAAAAGTAAAATTTTATATCCATAACTTTTATATTTATATAAATTTTTATATAATATTATATAAATTTATTTATAAACTTAAAAATATTTAATATTATTTTTCATAAATATATATTTTTAATTTAGGATTAATATACAAATTCAATGTATTCATTTTAAGAGTAAAATTTATTTTATTAAAAGAATGTTATGTAAATTTATGTATAGAAGATAAATACAAATTGAAGCTGGATTCCTTGTTTAGCTATATACTATTTTTTTTAAATGCTAAAATGACTTGTTATGTGTTGTTTATAGGAATTTGTCAAACAATAAATTTAGTTAGAGGTGGCATACCAGATTTATCAGCACTAAATAGGCTCCGATACATGTAAGTGGATGAAACATATTAGCCATATGTGTTTACTTTATTTTATTATTGTAGTATCTCTAACTCATTTGGTGTGCTAGGGATTTGAGCAACAATTCCTTTGATCTGTTCGTAGTCCCTCAATGGATGACAAGCTTACAACTATTAAACACATTGTAAGTTATTTCAATATCCAATTTCAATTGCAGAAGAAAGGGAAATATAGGTGAAAAGTCTTATAATTTGTTTTCTTGTTTCAGGGTTATGGATAATTGCAATATATCTGGACAAGCTTCATCAACCATTTTTAATATCCAAACACTTGAGACAGTACGAATGAAAACCAATGTATTGAATGGAACAGTGAATATTAGCTCCAATCCTTCAAGTTTGCTAAAATGGGTAGACCTTAGAAATAATGGCATAACTGGAGTTCATAAGGATGGCAATGCGTCTCTATGGTGAGTAACATTTGACAATGTATCAATTAGAATACAATATTTTTATCAACATCCTAAAAAAATTTAAGTGAAAGTAAATTGACATAATCCTCAACAAGATTTATACAACTTAGTTAAGATATTGTTACATTTAAATATATTAAGGAAATATCATTACTTTCATTACTATGAGGACTCTTCTCTATTCAAAAATTTTGCATTTCATTGTTTCAATGGGAAGATATAAAATTTTAACTTGATTTGACATCAAAAAAAGAATATTATCTTTGTTGTTTCTGAATTTGATTGTATCACTTTTATCATCAACGTTTCGGATCACACTCTGTGATTCATCCATAGAATAAGAAAGAGTTACAGGAAATGTGATTGATGGGAAATTTGATTGATAGATATGATCCATCATCAATAAATTCTCCTTAACTCTTTCTCATCCTAATCATGGATGACATAACCTGATCATGAGAAAGAGTTACTGGAAATGTGATCTATCATCAATCACATCTCTTGTAACTCTTTCATCAATCTGATGATGGATGATAGAGTGTGATCACGAGAAAGTTTTATAGGAGATGTGATCCATCATCAATTGCATCTCCTGTAACTCTTTCTCATCCTGATAGATGAATGACAAAGTGTAATCATGAGAAAGAGGGGAGATGCAATCTTTTGTAACTCTTTCTCATCCTAATGCATTCCCTGTAACTCTTTCTCATCCTAATTGATGGATAATAGAGTCTGATCATTAGAAAGAGGTATAGGAGATGTGATCCTCTGTAACTCTTTCTCATCCTGCTGAGGGTCACGTGATCATGATAAAGAGTTACAAGAGATGTGATCCATCATCATCACATCTCTTGTAACTCTTTCTCATTCTGATGATAAATCATAAATGTGATCTAAAATATTGATGATAAAAGTGAAACATGATAGATCCGGAATCAGCAAAGCTAGTCACATATATTGTAGTTTGATAGCATTAACCAAAAAGAGAAATTGTGTTGTACTGATGATCTCTGTTTGATTTACAGGGTTGCAGGAAACCCAGTTTGTAGCCGAGGAAATAGCCTTTCAAACTCTACATATTGTCAAAGCGTTGTGCCAGAGGAAAGCTATGAATCAAATATGACACAATGTGAGGACAAAAAATGCAGTGGAAACCTGAAGCTCAATCCCAGGACGTGCATATGCCAACAACCTTATGCTGGCCTAATTAAATTTAGGGCTCCCTCGTTTTCAGATGTGACAGATGCACAGAGATTCAAAGGCTTGGAGGATAGTCTTACGACCGAGCTGGCTGTAGATGCAGTCTATCTCTGTTGCCTCCATTTTGATGACACCGACTATCTCAATATGTCAGTGCAATTTTTCCCAGTGGATACTACATACTTTACTCGCTTAGAGGTCCTTCAGATTGCTTTCACTCTAAGCAACCAAATTTATAAACCCCCAGAGGGATTCGGGCCATATTTCTTCTTAGCAGATCCATACATTACCGGTTTAAAAGCTTTGAATTTTGAGCTAAATATTCATAGGCCATGACGAGACTGCTCTGTTGCCAGAAACACAATTTTGTTTCCACTCTTGTCTTCATGGCAGTGATTGCTGAGATTTAAATTTAAAACATCAGATTTTTCCATCTTTTTTCAATTTAGGGAATTGGATGGTTATAAATGTCAGTCGTAGTTAAGATTAAGTTATATATCTTAATGGATTTCTTTAAGTAGTTCATAATGATATTAATTTAATTTATTCATTATTATGGACTTTTTCTTTAAGTAGTAGTTAGTTTAAGAGTAATTTAATTGGACTTTTTTTAAGTAGTAGTTAATTGAGCGGTGATTTAGTTTATAGATTACTATAAATTTATTTAAATGTAGTTAACTATAACATTAATTTAATGTTTTCAAATAAGAATATTTGATAATGAGCTTTTCATATTTGATATTTTATTAAATTATTTTAAAACAGATGAACAAAATTTAAATATTTTTTTAAAAAATTAATTTTTAATTTTTTAAATTATTAATTATATTTTTCTAATTTTAATTTTTATTATATATTATTATTAATATGAAATATTTTATAAATAAAATAGATTTAAATAACTTTATATATATATATATATATATATATATATATATATATATATATATATATATATATATATATATATATGCGCAACTTCTAGATATAACGTTTCTCGTCATGTTGTTCGTTGCCATTACTATTTGGTTTTTTGTTTTTCGTTTCTGCTAACATAGATTGGAAGTAATCAAGATAAGATTGTGGTACTCTGTTCAAAGTTTATAATTTGTCATGTATGTTTTGTGTTATGTGTGACCCTGTTGGTTCTTAGCAATCCAGGTCCTCTCGTTCTATGTTACTAAGGAGTTAATAAAGATAACTTGGATTGAATTCGGACTTCCATCACACATTCCATCTTGTTCTCTATTTTACTGTAAGGCTGCCATCAAAGAATGTGAAGTCTCACTTTAGGGTAAGGGAAGGCTTTGCAGGTAGAGGATGAGGATGCCCGCCTTTTGGAGAGTGGATGCTTTTAAGTGTTTTATTTGTGATGAAGCCCATAATGCCATAGGTTTCCCTCAAAACTTCAAACGAGTGATGGTAGTCCAAGAAGAAGAAAGACCTTCGTTAGATGAAGCTAAAGCTAAGTTGGGAGAGAACCAGATGTTGAGAAGAAACCCTCGAAGCTGATTGGAAGAATAAAATCATCTTCCAAACAAAAGAACAAATCTACTAACAATTTAGTAAGTACAAAAATGGTTGATAAATTACAAATTACTTGCATTCCAAATGAGGGTTTCTCATGAGAAATTCTTGAAATTTTGTTCGGCAGGTTGTAGCAGTCAACGGATACAGCAATTTCTCAAAAGGAAAGATAGACATTATTGCGTATTTTGAAACAACTGCCATTAAAATAACATGCAAGGTGGAGTTTAAAGAAGTTGAGGAAAATAATGGCGACTGTTGCAAGCTTCCGCAAATACACTAACGGTTTCCATGAGGAGAAAAGATACCAAAGATGGAAGGGAAAATGGCCCTCAGAAAGGAAGAAGGAAACAAACCAGAGAAGTCGATGGCCTCACATCCGGAAGAAGAATTGGAATGCAGACCATGACAAGCAGGGAATCTCCCAGGTACGTCACTCTCGTCAATACATCAGAACTCAACTGCTCCAACATAATAAAACAGAGTTCCATCTGCATAGGGGATCCCATAATAAAAATGGGTCTTTTTTTAAGTTTTCAAAAAATGGGTTCAACCCTGCATCAGGGAGAGACAATACTCTGAATCCCAACTTAATACCCATATTCCCAACATCTTCAAGGGGCATTCCGATCAATCCTCCTCTGCCAAAAAAAGCTTGGATGGACACTTATTGGAAGATTCATAGAAGAAGACTTGCCCTATTAGGGAACCTGAACCGGAATCCCCAGAGTTGGGGAACTTCTAAAAAATGGTTTCAGATTTGGAGACCAATCCACAAGGAAGATACCCAAAAGGGATTCAACGAAGCTCCATTGGACCAGGATGGGGAAGGTAATAAGGTAGATTCTTTACATATTGCAATGGAGAAGCCAGTATCAACAAGGGACCAAACTCCTTCGATCACCTTTCCGGAGGAAATGAAAGCTGAGAGGAAGGCATACCTCTTCAAATATGCAATCATTTGCAAATTCTGGGAAATCAACATGGAATATGGTGTATTCCACAGTTGGGTATCTACAAACTGGTCGAATTCTGTCCAGATTTACTCTTTAGATAATGAACTAGGATATTTTCTGGTCATTTTTGAGGATAAATTGTCTCGAGACAAGGTTTTTTGAAACAAAAAATGGTTCTACAAATCGCAGGGTCTACATATGCAATACTGGATGCCCAACTTCAACAGCAAGGATAATGTCATCAGGTTCATACCCAAGTGGATCACACTACAAAACTTACCTATGGACTACAGAGGAAAAGAGATCATTCATATCCTGGCTAATAAAATAGGAATTTATCTCGACCATCACATAGACTGCTCTTCTACTTCTATGAAGATATGTTTGCTTGCAAGTCTAGAATGGGAATTCCCTGCTTCAATTAAAATTATTTCAAAACAAGGCAATTGGATTCAACTCATTACCCAAGGGGTTGAGAATCTTCCCATATCTAAGAAATGACATCAGGAGATGGAGGTGGATAAAATAATCAGGGAGTTCTATTCAGGTTTGGCAAGAGATCAAGAAGCTTATACCAATCTCTCATTTTCTCATCAAGAAATGGAGATGGCTGGAGACTTACATTCAAAAGTTACAGAAGTTTCAGAACTATCATGGAACCACAATGTTCGAGGAGGCCATTCAAGCTGGGAAGAGTCAATGGTCTTGGAGTCTTTTATCTGAGTGTTAGGTTGGGTCTTGCACAGGTTTGTAAAACAACCCCATCAACATGGTCTTGCAATAACTTACCCAGACAAGGCTTCCAATAGTTGCTAGGATACTCTTTCGTTCAAGAGTCTTTAGGACTCAGCGCTGCCTCATATTTCTCCCTTGATTCTAGGTTTTCGATGTTTTCCCGAAGCATCTTCACTTTTTCCCTTGCATGAGACCATTTTCTTAAAGCCTTTCAGGTTCAATCCTTTAACTTTACAGCAAATCATTCTTCAATGGGTATCAGAAGTCCAACTGGATTTGATAGAGGAAATAGCAGATCAAGTAATGAGCGAGGAGGAATCTTCAGATCGACCCCTGTAGCCATTGGAGATGCTATTGGAGAAGCTAACGTCCTCAAATGATTTGGAAAAGGAAAACTTAAATGTAGAAGAAGCAACAAAAGAAGATGACATTCTTAAGCTTAAGTTATGTGACCTCAAAGCCTCAACCAAAACAAAAAGTCTAGCCACAACATCTTCTTCACCAACCTTTCAAGGGGTTAACCTTCAAACTCCTGATTCACCGTCTTCTTCTTACTCGGGACGAAGAACATCTTACAGACTGAGACTCAAAGAACAAAAAGAGATGACTAAGTTGCTAGCCCCTCAAATGGAGAAAACCTCATCCACATTTAGAGTCAAAGGAGGGTTAATTAATCTCAAACCATTAGAAGTAAATATGGATCACCTCAGAATTAATAATCTACAATCGGACAAAGGCGTACTTTCTCAAGAGTATGAGGAAACACAGATCTCCCCAAAACTTTAGGCAATTTATGATCTTTTTGGTGATACAACATTAGAACAACCAATCGGGGATACTCAAAAGTTAGCATATTTGGAAAGGCTTCTAGATGAGGATTTTATTGAGGATGAAGAAAGACTAATAGACATCTCAGTGCTCACCCAAGAAGAATCAAAGGAAGATCTCCGACAAGATTTTTCACCAAAACGCAATAGCCTAGGACTAGTGCAATTTATTCTAGATTGTCACATGGATTGTGGAAAGATCAAAAAGCAGGGGAGAGGAAGGAAATCTAATGCATCACTTAGGAAGGAAGTTGGTGAGGAATCAAATCAAACCAAAATAACATCATACATTAATGTAGGGAAGGGGGAGTTCCTTCCCAAGTTGCAATGAGAATCATCTCCTGGAATGTTAGGGGACTTAATGCCCCTAACAAACAGCGTTTGGTCAAACGCTGTATCATAACATCTAAAGCAGAATTAGTTCTACTACAGGAGACAAAGATGGATAAAGAGCAATTGGAAATCTTCACCAAGAATTTAGGAGATTGGAAGGTTCATAGTGTTGATGCAATAGGATCCTCAGGTGGCTTATCGGTTCTATGGAATCCCAGGTTTTCTTCTTTCATTCCAATGGATCATGGACCAAATTGGATAGCTGGGAACCTAATTAGCACGAAATCCAATTTAAATATTCATACAATGAATGTATATGGCCCCATCTCACACAAGAAGAAGGCTGAATTATGGACATAAATCTCTAATTGCTTTGCTCAATGGCCAGAGGACAACTTTATAGTGGGGGGTGATTTCAATGCTATAGTTCATGCATCAGATAAATTAGGGGGATCTCTAAGAACCTCTCAGTCACAGAATGATTTTAGGGATTGGTTACAAAAAGAGAGTCTTATGGAGGTGGAGCTGCAAAATGGCTCCTTCACATGGTCAAACTGAAGAATGGGCATATGCAACATCTCAGAAAAACTGGATCATTTTCTATTTAAAGGAGATCTTACAGAATTCCCTTTTGACTTAAAAGCCTCTATCACTCCAATTTCAGGATCTAATCACTTCCCTATTCAGCTTAACATTCTCAAGGCCAACAGACCCTTGGGATGTCCTTTTAAATTTGAAAATATGTGGCTTAAAGAGGAGAATTTCTTGGAGCTCATAGATGAATGGTGGAAGGATTTCAAAGTTGAAGGTTCTAAGTTATTCTGCTTTGTCTCCAAATTGAAATACATCAAGCAAAACCTTCTCATATGGAATAGAACTCATTTTAATGACATCTTTGCATCAAAATTGGAGATTGAACAAAAATTGGAGAATCTGAATCTAAAAATAATGCAATCAGGATTGGACTATGACAGTTACTTAGAAGAAAAATCTCTCTTAAGGGATTGGGAAGATATCCTAGCTAAAGAAGAAATATACTGGAAACAAAAATCTAGAGATTCTTGGCTAGCTGAAGGAGACAAGAATACAAAATTTTTTCACTCAAGTACAAAACAGAGGAGAGGCATTAATAGGATTTCTCAACTGAAGGATGCTGCTAGCTCTATATTGGAGGATCAGAAGGAGATCATCAAAGAAATCACCAGATATCACTCTCAGCTTCTCAATTGTTCTATCTCATCTCCCTTGAGGATTCAACAAGGGTTATTGGAAAACATCCCAAATATCATTATTGATGCAGATAATCAGATGCTATCCAGACCCTTTCATGAAGAAGAAATCTGGCATACTATCTCCCAAATGGCTCCAGACAAAGCTCCAGGACTGGATGGCTTTCCTCCAAGCTTCTTCCTTCATTGCTGGAGCATTTTGGGCAAAGACCTCACTGATGCTTTGGAGGCCGCACGAGCTTCAGGTAGATTTCTAACTGAAATCAACAATTCTTTCATAGTGTTAATACCTAAAAAAGAACAAGTCATTAATTTGGATGAATTCAGACCTATTGCTCTCTTTAACACAATTTACAAAATTCTTGCTAAAGCTCTAGCAAATAGACTAAAAAGGTCTTAGTTAAACTAATTGGGGAGGAACAGACCGGTTTTGTCCCGGGTAGATCAATTCTAGATGGGATAATCATAGCCCAAGAAGTGATACATTCTATCCAGCATAATAAGCAATCTAGCATGATTATAAAATTGGATATCAAGAAAGCCTATGACAAGGTCAATTGGAGATTCTTGATTAAATGTATGGAGCGATTTGGGTTTTCTAAAGCATGGATCAATTTGATATTTTATTGTATTTCAACTCCTAAATTCTCTGTCTTGGTGAATGGATCGCCACAAGGCTTCTTTGAAGGCTCTACTGGCATCAGACAAGGAGATCCATTATCGCCATTTTTATACATAATTATGGCCGAGGCATTAGGGAGAAGTATGATCAGTTTGTAGGATCAAAACCTAATCAATGACATTACAATATCCTCATCCATTCGACCAGTTACTCATCAACAATTTATAGATGACATTATTCTCATGGGTCAGGGGAGTATCCAGGAAGCTAAGCAGATTTCCAAGATACTAGATTACTATGGACAAGCTTCAGGGCAACTAGTCAATAAAGAGAAATCAATGGTCTTCTTATTCCACACAAAAAAGAAAATCCAACAGAAAATTGTAAAAATTTTGGAGTGTAAATCAGGCTCTCTCCCATGTCCATACCTGGGCATCCCGATTGACAAATCCCTCAGAACAACATCAGTTTGGAAACCTCTCAATGAAAAGATGGACAGGAAGATGGATAATTAGAAAACCAAATGTCTATCTTGGGCTGGGAGATTAGTCATGATCAAAACAACATTATCAGCAATACCAATATACCTAATGTCTTGCCTTTCACTTACCACAGAGGGATATATGGATATGGTGAAGAAACTTAGGAATTTTTTTTGGCAGGGTACAGATACTAAGAGGAAATTTGCATTAATCTCATGGGATAAAATATGTAAACTGAAATCTTCAGGTGGCACTGGCATTAAAAATCAATTATGGCAGAACCAAGCTCTAGGTGCAAAGCTTTATTGGAAAATAGTGAATAATCAAGATCTCAAATGGACTAGAATTCTTAGAGCTAAATATTTAGGCAACTTTAATAAGGAAGATATAGTCAGAATTAAAGAGTTCCCAAAAGGCTCGAGAATATGGAACTTCATAGCTAAGTCAAGACATATTATTGACAATAACATATCTTGGAATATCAAAGATGGAAAGGAAGTGAGATTCTGGGAAGACTCTTGGAATGGACATCCAACCATCAATTCACAGTTAGGCCCCAATCAGACCAGTCATATTTGTACTTCATCCTGGGAACCATATCTCAGTGACTATATCATCCCTTCGTCCTCTGTTGCTATAGATGGTTCTTGGGAGTGGAAAGACTTCTCATCACTGCAATTAGATACAAGAGAGGTAGATAAGCTCAAATCATTGATCAAAGATAGGCCCTTTCTTCTCAAACAAGGAAAAGATGAAATCATTTGGAATGGGGCAAAATCAAGATCCTACAGTGTCAAAGAGGGTTACAATCTAATAGTCAAATCATCCACATCCAAAATTGAAGAGATCCCAGCACAATTATGTTGGAACAAGGTTGGACTCCCAAAAGCCAGGTTATTTATGTGGGCGGCATCCCAGGGTAGAATCTTAACTGCAGATAAATTTATTAAGATGGGATATTAGGGTCCATCCAGATGCATTACGTGTTTCAAGAATGAAGAGGACGTAAATCATCTATTATTATCCTGTCCCTTTGCTAAAGATTGTTGGTACTGGCTTTATTCAAGATTAGGATGGTCATTAGCCCCCCCCAAATAATTTACTCCAGCTTTTGATATCATGGCCACAAATCATGGGAGGAAGTTTATTCAGTAATCTATGGATGATCTCTCCATCAATTCTGATTTGGGAGATTTGGAAAGAAAGGAATAGAAGATTATTCCAGGATAAATTTTTGAAATTTGAATCTATAATTAACAAATTGGAGGCAGCCATAGTTGAGGTAATGAATTCCCGAATCCAAACTCAATCAGCACAACACAAATTCTTTACCAGTTGGGATGATCAGATGACAAAAAATTGGTTTGGGTTAAAAACTCCAATCACCATTGGCAGAGGAAATAGAAGAAATCAAGAACTAAGGAAGGCATGTGTTTGGAAACCCCCCCCAATTGGATGGTACAAATTAAATTTTGATGGAGCTTCTAAAGGTAACCCAGGCCCCTCAGGAGCGGGATGCATCATACGCTCTACAACTGGGAATGTGATTGCCAAACAAGCCATACCATTACCCAAAGATACCAACAATATGGCAGAATTTAAAGCACTATTGTCTGGACTGATACTAGCTCGGGAAGTAGGGATCTCAAAGCTTGAAATTGAGGGAGACTCGCTAATTACCATCAATGCAATCAAAGTCAGATCAACCCCAAATTGACATCTTATGCCAGTTTTAGAGGTAATCTTACAGTTAATGGATAATTTTGAATCAAAAACCATTAACCATACTTTCAGAGAAGGAAACATTGAAGCAGATGAGCTGGCTGACCTAGCAGGTAGAGGAACAAATTTAAAAATTCTATCCGACGTCAGCGGAGTTTCAATGGAGCTCATTGAATCTAACCACTAAATCAAAATGGTCAAATCAGGTCCTGATATATTTTTGCCTCAAAAGTTGACAGAACGGCTCCTTGTGGTGATAAGATGGACGTCTTCTATCATAGCGCATAGTGAGTGTAGGAGTTTAGAACATTAAATGAGGAGTTGGATTAGGACAAGAGGAGCAGATACCTATTATACATCGAAAAGTGACGGCATCTGAACATAAGTTATCTTCTAGCGTCGAAAACCTTGGTTGTTTTTGGTTGTTCGCCTCTGCGCAGTTAAATCTCTGACACCAGCAATTCCTATGTGTGCTGCTGCAATTGTGTGGGGCCCAATTTTTTATCATGTTAGCCGTCACTAGGTCAAGGAATGAAGAAAGTCTATCCAACGAATGGGAGTTTGCCTTTACTACCAAAGCTCAAGGGTGGGGCCTGGTTTCCGGATAAGTCAGACGATCTTCACATGTCAGAGCATCAACGGTTGTCGCTAAAGCGCAAGGGATTTGTCAGAGCTATGTGAAATCACGCCGGCCATTGATTCTTCTTTGCGGTGTAGGGTTTCAAACTGTGGGTCCATGGTGACATGTATGCATAAATGGCGCACCCCTATTGGTCGAAGGATATAAAGAGGTGGAGTGTTGTCAGCGGGGCTTGTGTTAGAGATTTTGATCGACAGCTGGTGTGTGATCACATAGAATATTCTCTCCCCATGCGATCATGCGCCCACCATCCGATTAGATGCCGTTGGTTTGTCTGCAGTGGGACCACGTGTTGATTCACTATCGATGTGTCAGGTGGGGATTGGCTGAGTTGGTAAGGGAATGTCGATGGTCATCTTCTCTCATAGCGCATAGCGAGGGTAGGAGTTTAGAACATTAAATGAGGAGTTGGATTAGGACAAGAGGAGCAGATACCTATTGTAGATCGAAGAGTGACGGCATTAGGACATGAGTTATCTTCTAGCGTCAAAAACCTTGGTTGTTTTCGGTCGTTCGCCTTTGCGCAGTTAAATCTCTGACACCAGCAATTCCTATGTGCGCTGCTGTGATTATGTGGGGCCCAATTTTTTATCAGGTTAGTCGTCGCTAGGTCAGGCAATGAAGAAAGTCTATCCAGTGTATGGGAGTTTGCCTTTACTACCAAAGCTCAAGGGTGGGGCCTAGTTTTCGGATAAGTCAGATGGTCTTCACATGTCAGAGCATCAACGGTGGTCGCCAAAGCGCAAGGGATTTGTCAAAGCTATGCCAAATCACACCAGCCGTTGATTTCTCTTTGCGGTGAAGGGTTTCAAACTGTGGGTCCATGGTGACATGTATGCATAAATGGTGCACCCCTATTGGCGGAAGGAAATTAAGAGGTGGAGTGTTGTCAGCGGGGCTTGTGTTAGAGATTTTGATCGATGACTGGTGTGTGATCGCATGGAATATTCTCTCCCCATGCGATCATGCGCCCACCATCCGATTAGATGTCGTTGGTTTATCTGCAGTGGGACCACGTGATGATTCATCGTCAAGGTGTCAGGTGGGGATTGGCTAAGCTGATAAGGGAATGTTGTGCCCACCGTCCGATAAGGAAAATATGAGGTGGAGTGTTGTTAGCGGGGTTGGGGTTAGAGATTTTGATCGACGGTCGACGTGTGATCGCATGGTATATTCTCTCCCCATGCGATCATGGGCCCACCATCCGATTAGATGCCGTTGGTTTGTCTGCAGTGGGACCACGTGATGATTCACCGTCGAGGCGTCAGGTTGGGATTGGCTGAGCTGGTAAGGGAATGTTGACACATCGGGGGGCCCAGACTTTTCAGTGGGGTCACAGCATGGATGATCTGACGATGGGTGCATGTTCTGGTTGAGTCTTGGAGGTATACGCGAAGATGCGACAACCGTCGATCTTCCGGATGCGGGCCCAGTCAAAGTTCTCGCTAGTTCGCGGATAAAGTGGGCACTAAGGTTGTGGTGAGGGCTGGAGGCTTGTCGCATGTTCGCATGAGCCAATTTTGTGTTATGTGATCATGCGACAAGCCCTTTGTGAAAACTTTATGCGGCGACGGTTAACGGTGGTAAAGGGCTACGGTGTGTCGCATATTCGTATAGCCCTTTTCTTGGCTATGCGATCATGCGACAACAGTTGAAAGACGCTGTTGTGGAATTAAAGGTGGGTCAGTGTGTTGGGTCTTGCCGACGTGTCCCTTTCTAATTGACCAGCAAGCACTGAGATGGATATGCATCGTGGGTCCCATAGCCAAGGGCAGGTAACGGTGGTGAAGGTTTATGGGGTGTCGCATGTTCGCATAAGCCATTTTCAAACTATGCGATCATGCGACAACCATCAAGGAAATGTTGTGTGTATTTTGAATCTCAATAGTTTGATCTATGCTCTGGTATATTTTACTATTTTAATATAATATTCAGCCTCGGCCCCTTATCGATCAAAAAAAAAAAAAAAAAAAAGCCTACAACCCCTACAAAATTTCTTGGCTTATGGATAAATCTTGCCCTATTTCCTTCAAAATTGGACCACATGTAAATGAAGTTCTTTCTGATGTGGTGTCAATGGATACATGCCAATTTTTGCTAGGTAGGCCTTGGCAATATGAAAGGAATGTAATATATCAAGGTAGAGAGAATACCTACAAGGTTTAGCATGAAGGAAAACATTCCAAAAACCATGGAATAAAGGAGGAGCATTTTAAGTAGTAGTTTTATCTCTTCAAAGGGAAGCTAGATTTGAGATTGAAAAGAAAAGTGAAGTTCTAGAACAGCCAAGAACAGCCAAGAAGAGAGTTGAAGGAAAATAAGAGAGTAAAGAGAAACGATTTGAAGAGTGAAGTCCAGCTGAAATTTGAGGCAAAACTATTGTGAAATCTGACTAATACAATTATTGGTGAACCTCAAAATGTAGATGTTAGAAATTTCAATTGATTGTAATATGTTTGAATGGAATAGTGAATTGTGGGATATGAGCATGATCATAATAAATCTTCCATGGATTTGATGACAAATTTGGTTTAAACTGACTATCTAACTCAGTACAACAGTATTGATATGAATTCTGATTAGAATAAGAGGGAACATGTGATGCAGGGGCATCGCACGAACCAGCAAAGTTTTACTTCTTATGAGGTCAAGTCTCGTGCTCGGATTCCAGGAAGTAAGAATAGCAATTTCTATTACCTTTGGCATTTCAAACTGAGCAATGGTGATCAACGGTCAATCACAGTCGAAGCCAGGGATTCAATCAGACCATCGGTAGTTTAAACAACCATTGACAGTTAGAAGCGGATCTTGGAAGTTGAACTGGGAAGCCGATGAGGCAAGAAACAAAGAGGGACGACAAGGGAATATGATCGATGGAAGAAATTGTGAAGGAGTGTGTCGATGGGAGAAAATAGATAAAAATACTAAAGATAAGACGGTAGGCAGGGGAGATAAAAACAAGAATGTCCGGGCACCAAAAGAGAGACATGATCGTCTTTGAAATCGATGGGAGAGGCCAATTGCGTGGGAAGAACAGAGATGAAAAGTTGAGCATCTTAAGGCACAATTTACTTATTGTTGAGTGGACATCATTCTGTATGAACCGTGTTGTAATTATTAATCAATAATTCGGCATTCTTCATCGTTGTCACTCTTTCTATAATCCAATAGAATGCCATGGCATCATAATAGTTAAAATATCACGAGGTCGAAAGATAGATTTCCCATTTATTTAAAAAAAACATAATAATATAAGATTCGATCAAATCATCGAAAAGAAATTTGACAATCTTTAGTATACAATTTTACAATATTGACCATATTGTTGAAAAGTACATAAAAAAAATCAGTCAAGTTACATTTTAAATCATGAAGGATGTCAACCAAAATGTCGATCATATACACATCTCATTAACACAATCATACATCATGTGCAGAACCTATAGGTAGAAATGGAACAATATATATAAAACCAACATGTCATCAGAACTACCTATTGTCCAATTGCATGCTCTTGTCTCCTAAGTTATAGGACACTTGTCCTTCTGTAAATCTCAAGACGAGAGTGAGGTCCAGATGCTTTTTCTACCCAACCATGAAGTTGTTAGCTCCCATGGGACTCATCTTGAAATGAAGAGCGCACTGACCGAGGAGCCTAGCAACCTGACATTGATGGATCAGAAGAATATGGTGACTGTGATTCTAACTACTTATCAATCTTTAGCCACAAACATAGCAGAAACTCTTAAAGGAAAAGAGCAGGATTAAATTCTGAACTTCAAGACTGTTTAAAATACAGGGTATTCTCTTCATGGAGTTTAGTCTCATTCACGTGATTCTTAACCTTCATATATTTTTTTGGGGCCCCTGCAAATGAGAATATAAAGACAATATGATATCTGAATAAACTTTTAGTATTTTTGTTTTCTCTTGAACAATATGATTTGAAAATAGTGACAACCATCTATATGTAGACTGAAGGATATGATATATTTCTTATATAGTTCCATCTACCCAGATTCAAACACTTATACAACTTTGACTGAAAATATATACCTTAATCTTTTATTCTCATCCTTCTATCAAATACCATAATAAATCTTCCTTCAAAAATTATTTTCTATCATATCAAATTCAAATACCTTACAAGCTAAGAAGAAAATGTGGTATTGGAATTTATAAAGGACAATATTTTACATAGAATTTTTTTTTAGATTTTTTGGATTTCAATTTTTCAATCACTCTTCATTTAAGCTATTTTATTAAGTATTTAATGACTATGAATTGAGTTAGTTAGATAAAATTTGGATTATATTCATAAATACTAGTTTAACATCAAACATTGAGAAGTATCTATTTTACCAAAGTTGTATAAGGCATGATCATATTGAGCATTTAGATTATAGATTGATGAATCATTGGCTTAATAGTAAATATTAGGGGGTTTTTATAGCCTTAAACATGAAGGGGTTTCTATTTTAGGAAAATCAGATGAATCATTGACTTGGCATTAAACATTGAGGAATATATATTCCACTAAAGTCAATGGTACATGATCATATTGAGAATTTGGATTATACATTGACCAATCATTAGCTTAACTTAACATTCAAGGATATCTATTCCATCAAAATTATATGGGACATTATTCTTTTAGAGAGTCAAGAAACCTCCATCCAACAAGATTTGATTCTTGGTAGACTCTTTCTTAATCATTCATCTCCTTTGATATTTCTTCTTTTTTTAATGATATAAACAATGATCATAATCATCCTTATTCTTTTAACCAATTCCAAAAATACATATGAAATTTTGTTTATTGTATATAGATGGTCCTACATACATCAAACACTACTAGTTACAAAATATCATGTCATCTTATACATTCCACTAACCTATTATAAAAAAGTGCTAGAATACAAACTGCCCTTGTCAACTTAAGCAGTAAACCAGTCTATTATGAGAGAGGAAAAATTACATGACAAGCCCTAATAATATAGAACTTTATCTATGTTTGGTGAAAAAAAATGAAAGAAACTAAATCTCCACCTAACCTTTGGAGATATCAAAGTCTAGGGAACTAAACCATGCAATGTCATTTGTCAAAAATCAATTTATGTGCTACTGCCACAAAAATGAAAGGGTTTGTGACATTGGATTTTCACAATCTATGAGATTAATGTTGTTTGATTGTGTGAGATTTGTTACCATCAACATTTCAGATCACATTCCATGATCTATCATCAGGCTATTAGAGAGGTGAGAGTGTTGGATCACTGAGTGTGATCTGTGAGTTTGATTATAAAAATATTACCCAATCAAAACTAGAAACAACACATTAAATAAAAGAGTGTCAAAACTAACAAGTAAACTAACTCATTCTTACAAATGAGTCATAGCCTTTATTTATTATAAAGATATATGTAACACAATAACAAA
This sequence comes from Chamaecyparis obtusa, assembly GCA_027943335.1. Lineage (NCBI taxonomy): Eukaryota > Viridiplantae > Streptophyta > Pinopsida > Cupressales > Cupressaceae > Chamaecyparis > Chamaecyparis obtusa. The sequence goes on along the minus strand of BSBK01000868.1, from coordinate 236,690 downwards.
CAAGCAAAGGCATTGGCTTGTAGTGCAGTGGTTGCTCCTTCTCTATGTAATAGATAGATCTTGTGTTTGATTTCTGAAATGGGAGCTTAAATAAACTTAATATAAAAAATAAGAAAACAAACAAGCTAAGATGTAGCTCCATTACTTTTTTAGCCTAACTTTAACCACTAATTCTAAGTTAAATATAATAACTAAATTTTTCTTTTAATTATAATCTAATAAAAGTAAAATTTTATATCCATAACTTTTATATTTATATAAATTTTTATATAATATTATATAAATTTATTTATAAACTTAAAAATATTTAATATTATTTTTCATAAATATATATTTTTAATTTAGGATTAATAAGCAAATTCAATGTATTCATTTTAAGAGTGAAATTTATTTTATTAAAAGAATGTTATGTAAATTTATGTATAGAAGATAAATACAAATTGAAGCTGGATTCCTTGTTTAGCTATATACTATTTTTTTTAAATGCTAAAATGACTTGTTATGTGTTGTTTATAGGAATTTGTCAAACAATAAATTTAGAGGTGGCATACCAGATTTATCAGCACTAAATAGGCTCCGATACATGTAAGTGGATGAAACATATTAGCCATATGTGTTTACTTTATTTTATTATTGTAGTATCTCTAACTCATTTGGTGTGCTAGGGATTTGAGCAACAATTCCTTTGATCTGTTCGTAGTCCCTCAATGGATGACAAGCTTACAACTATTAAACACATTGTAAGTTATTTCAATATCCAATTTCAATTGCAGAAGAAAGGGAAATATAGGTGAAAAGTCTTATAATTTGTTTTCTTGTTTCAGGGTTATGGATAATTGCAATATATCTGGACAAGCTTCATCAACCATTTTTAATATCCAAACACTTGAGACAGTACGAATGAAAACCAATGTATTGAATGGAACAGTGAATATTAGCTCCAATCCTTCAAGTTTGCTAAAATGGGTAGACCTTAGAAATAATGGCATAACTGGAGTTCATAAGGATGGCAATGCGTCTCTATGGTGAGTAACATTTGACAATGTATCAATTAGAATACAATATTTTTATCAACATCCTAAAAAAATTTAAGTGAAAGTAAATTGACATAATCCTCAACAAGATTTATACAACTTAGTTAAGATATTGTTACATTTAAATATATCAAGGAAATATCATTACTTTCATTACTATGAGGACTCTTCTCTATTCAAAAATTTTGCATTTCATTGTTTCAATGGGAAGATATAAAATTTTAACTTGATTTGACATCAAAAAGAGAATATGATCTTTGTTGTTTCTGAATTTGATTGTATCACTTTTATCATCAACGTTTCGGATCACACTCTGTGATTCATCGATAGAATAAGAAAGAGTTACAGAAAATGTGATTGATGGGAAATTTGATTGATAGATATGATCCATCATCAATCAATTCTCCTTAACTCTTTCTCATCCTAATCATGGATGGCATAACGTGATCATGAGAAAGAGTTACCGGAGATGTGATCTATCATCAATCACATCTCTTGTAACTCTTTCATCAACCTGATGATGGATGATAGAGTGTGATCATGAGAAAGTTTTATAGGAGATGTGATCCATCATCAATTGCATCTCTTGTAACTCTTTCTCATCCTAATAGATGAATGACAAAGTGTAATCATGAGAAAGAGGTATAGGAGATACAATCTTTTGTAACTCTTTCTCATCCTAATGCATTCCCTGTAACTCTTTCTCATCCTAATAGATGGATAATAGAGTCTGATCATCAGAAAGAGGTATAGGAGATGTGATCTTCTGTAACTCTTTCTCATCCTGCTGAGGGTCACGTGATCATGATAAAGAGTTACAAGAGATGTGATCCATCATCAATCACATCTCTTGTAACTCTTTCTCATTCTGATGATAAATCATAAATGTGATCTAAAATATTGATGATAAAAGTGACACATGATAGATCCAGAATCAGCAAAGCTAGTCACATATATTGTAGTTTGATAGCATTAACCAAAAAGATAAATTGTGTTGTACTGATGATCTCTGTTTGATTTACAGGGTTGCAGGAAACCCAGTTTGTAGCCGAGGAAATAGCCTTTCAAACTCTACATATAGTCAAAGCGTTGTGCCAGAGGAAAGCTATGAATCAAATATGACACAATGTGAGGACAAAAAATGCAGTGGAAACCTGAAGCTCAATCCCAGGACGTGCATATGCCAACAACCTTATGCTGGCCTAATTAAATTTAGGGCTCCCTCGTTTTCAGATGTGACAGATGCACAGAGATTCAAAGGCTTGGAGGATAGTCTTACGACCGAGCTGGCTGTAGATGCAGTCTATCTCTGTTGCCTCCATTTTGATGACACCGACTATCTCAATATGTCAGTGCAATTTTTCCCAGTGGATACTACATACTTTACTCGCTTAGAGGTCCTTCAGATTGCTTTCACTCTAAGCAACCAAATTTATAAACCCCCAGAGGGATTCGGGCCATATTTCTTCTTAGCAGATCCATACATTACCGGTTTAAAAGCTTTGAATTTTGAGCTAAATATTCATAGGCCATGACGAGACTGCTCTGTTGCCAGAAACACAATTTTGTTTCCGCTCTTGCTTCATGGCAGTGATTGCTGAGATTTAAATTTAAAACATCAGATTTTTCCATCTTTTTCCAATTTAGGGAATTGGATGGTTATAAATGTCAGTCTTAGTTAAGATTAAGTTATATATCTTAATGGATTTCTTTAAGTAGTTAATAATGATATTAATTTAATTTATTCATTATTATGGACTTTTTTCTTTAAGTAGTAGTTAGTTTAAGAGTAATTTAATTGGACTTTTTTTAATAGTAGTTAATTTAGCAGTGATTTAGTTTATAGATTACTATAAATTTCTTTAAATGTAGTTAACTATAACATTAATTTAATGTTTTCAAATAAGAATATTTGATAATGAGCTTTTCATATTTGATGTTTTATTAATTTATTTTAAAACAAATGAACAAAATTTAAATATTTAAAAAAATAAATAAATTTTTAATTTTTTAAATTATTAATTATATTTTTCTAATTTAATTTTTATTATATATTATTATTAATATGAAATATTTTATAAATAAAATAGATTTAAATAACTTTATATATATATATATATATATATATATATGCGCAACTTCTAGATATAACGTTTCTCGTCATGTTGCTCGTTGCCATTACCATTTGGTTTTTTGTTTCTCGTTTCTACTAACATAGATTGGAAGTAATCAAGATAAGATTGTGTTACTCTGTTCAAAGTTTATAATTTGTCATGTATGTTTTGTGTTATGTGTGACCCTGTTGTTCTTAGCAATCCAGGTCCTCTCGTTCTATGTTACTAAGGAGTTAATAAAGATAACTTGGATTGAATTCGGACTTCCATCACACATTCCATCTTGTTCTCTGTTTTACTGTAAGGCTGCCATCAAAGAATGTGAAGTCTCACTTTAGGGTAAGGGAAGGCTTTGCGGGTAGAGGATGAGGATGCCCGCCTTTTGGAGAGTGGATGCTTTTAAGTGTTTTATTTGTGATGAAGCCCATAATGCCATAGATTTCCCTCAAAACTTCAAACAAGTGATGGTAGTCCAAGAAGAAGAAAGACCTTCGTTAGATGAAGCTAAAGCTAAGTTGGGAGAGAACCAGATGTTGAGAAGAAACCCTCGAAGCTGATTGGAAGAATAAAATCATCTTCCAAACAAAAGAACAAATCTACTAACAATTTAGTAAGTACAAAAATGATTGATAAATTACAAATTACTTGCATTCCAAAAGCTAAAACCCCTACAAGATTTCTTGGCTTATGGATAAATCTTGCCCTGTTTCCTTCAAAATTGGACCACATGTAAATGAAGTTCTTTCTTATGTGGTGTCAATGGATACATGCCAATTTTTGCTAGGTAGGCCTTGGCAATATGAAAGGAATGTAATATATCAAGGTAGAGAGAATACCTACAAGGTTTAGCATGAAGGAAAACATTCCAAAAACCATGGAATGAAGGAGGAGCATTTTAAGTAGTAGTTTTATCTCTTCAAAGGGAAGCTAGATTTGAGATTGAAAAGAAAAGTGAAGTTCTAGAACAGCCAAGAACAGCCAAGAAGAGAGTTGAAGGAAAATAAGAGAGTAAAGAGAAACGATTTGAAGAGTGAAGTCCAACCGAAATTTGAGGCAAAACTATTCTGAAATCTGACTAATACAATTATTGGTGAACCTCAAAATGTAGATGTTAGAAATTTCAATTGATTGTAATATGTTTGAATGGAATAGTGAATTGTGGGATATGAGCATGATCATAATAAATCTTCCATGGATTTGATGACAAATTTGGTTTAAACTGACTATCTAACTCAGTACAACAGTATTGATATGAATTCTGATTAGAATAAGAGGGAACATGTGATGCAGGGGCATCGCACGAACCAGCAAAGTTTTACTTCTTATGAGGTCAAGTCTCGTGCTCGGATTCCAGGAAGTAAGAATAGCAATTTCTATTACCTTTGGCATTTCAAACTGAGCAATGGTGATCAACGGTCAATCACAGTCGAAGCCAGGGATTCAATCAGACCATCGGTAGTTTAAACAACCATTGACAGTTAGAAGCGGATCTTGGAAGTTGAACTGGGAAGCCGATGAGACAAGAAACAAAGAGGGACGACAAGGGAATATGATCGATGGAAGAAATTGTGAAGGAGTGTGTCGATGGGAGAAAATAGATAAAAATACTAAAGATAAGACGGTAGGCAGGGGAGATAAAAACAAGAATGTCCGGGCACCAAAAGAGAGACATGATCGTTTTTGAAATCGATGGGAGAGGCCAATTGCGTGGGAAGGACAGAGATGAAAAGTTGAGCATCTTAAGGCACAATTTACTTATTGTTGAGTGGACATCATTCTGTATGAACCCTGTTGTAATTATTAATCAATAATTCGGCATTCTTCATCGTTGTCACTCTTTCTATAATCCAATAGAATGCCATGGCATCATAATAGTTAAAATATCACGAGGTCAAAAGATAGATTTCCCATTTATTAAAAAAAAATATAATAATACAAGATTCGATCAAATCATGGAAAAGAAATTTGACAATCTCTAGTATACAATTTTACAATATTGACCATAGTGTTGAAAAGTACATTAAAAAAATCAGTCAAGTTACATTTTAAATCATGAAGGATGTCAACCAAAATGTTGATCATCTACACATCTCATTAACACAATCATACATTATATGCAGAACCTATAGGTAGAAATGGAACAATATATATAAAACCAACATGTCATCAGAACTATCTATTGTCCAACTGCATGCTCTTGTCTCCTAAGCTATAGGACACTTGTCCTTCTGTAAATCTCGAGACAAGAGTGAGGTCCAGACGCTTTTTCTGCCCAACCATGAATTCGTTAGCTCCCATGGGACTCATCTTGAAATGAAGAGTGCACTGACCGAGGAGCCTAGCAACCCGGCATTGATGGATCAAAAGAATATGGTGACTATGATTCTAACTACTTATCAATCTTTACACTAAGCAAAAATCATAAACATAGGGTGGTAGAGAGAAAATAAACAACAGCTAACCAAACATACTAATGAAATATATGTAAATTAAGCTTTGACCAAAGCATCTTTTGTACACCAGATTTTAACTAGCAGATAAATAAACAATTCATTTACCCTTCTCTATCCATTCCACATTACACACCAATTCCCAAAAAAATTACCCTCTATTAACATCATTTTACTCTTTTCGTCAAGATTTTAATCGACTAATAACTTACAAAATCTAGAAAATAAATCTCACCTTTCTAATTTATTAGATCTACATAACCCTTTTATCTTAAAACTCATATCAATGCAAAACTCCTAAATTCTCTTTACCTTCGGCTCAGAGTGAAAATCAGATGTTGTCCTTATAAAACATTTCTATACAATTGACTAACAATATGTTTTCTAAACTATCATGATTATGTGAGATTTTAAAGAAACAATATACAGGATTTGCAATTATATTAACCAAATAACGTAGATTCTAGGTTCTTGTTATCAACAAATCTATTTGTAAATAACATTATATCATCTCCTATGGTTGTGAAAACATGTAGGTTAAAGCTCTTGGTTTTATTACAATTCACACCTTCTCATATTTTTGTTCAACCTTTTATTTTTTTAAAAATTGCACAGTGGTTTCCCTTAAGCATGCCAACATGCTAAAGAAAATAGCTATGGAAATTTTGGCCCCATAAAAGAAGAAGTAAGCGCTTACAATTAAAAACTTAGTCATAGGCCGATACTATGTCTATAATGGAGAAGGTATGTAAGTAAAACCATTACTCTAGAAAAAGTTACAAAAGCTCATACCACAGAGAAAACATGGTGAATATAATGGTATGTTCATATTTATTTATCAATAAATGAAAACAAGCATTATTTAGCACCAACAGAGAGCAAGATCCAGAAACTCCATAATAACCCGATGAAATTGTGACAAAAGTTGCCAACATTAGGAAATAATATTTCACTGTTTAAGAACAATAAATCAGGATTTATGTAATTGAAATTTTTTTGTCTTCGTAATACAATACAAACAAAATAAAGACGGCTTTTCGCATGGTCAAAGAGTAAAAATGTGAAGGAATGAAAATAATGGAGTAGAATCCTCTAAAAATCTCCAAAAAAAGTATTATTTTCAAAGAATATTGGTGGTAGCTCATCGTTTCAACATAGTTGCTCCCTTAGTTTTGATTTCACACTAGTGTTGAAGGAAATGAGGGGTATTATCTGAAGATCAAGGTCATTGGTAAGGAACGGATATTGCAGTCATTCGAAAGATTGATATTACAAGTGCGAGCCCTGGGATTCACCAAGTAATCATTTCGAAACAACAGAGAAAGTAAAAGAATCTTGGCTGAGTTTGAAGTCTGGGAGCAAACGTGACTAAGGTTTCTACGCTATTACAACAGTTTAAATATGACGCTAACTCAAAAATGAAATAGTACATCACTATCCAATAGTACTCAGGCTTTCAAAGACAATCCAAAAATTCAGAAACGTTCCATGCAAAGAGAAAATTAAATGGTAATGAAAATAAACTTGGATTCACCCCCTTCTCTTCTCAAATCATGTTTTCCTCTCCTTCCTTTCTCTGTGTGTGCCTTCTCTATCCACACTGTTACCGTAATAGAATACTCAATTCCTCCTTCTTCGCACTGCGTCATGCATGTCGCCCCCCTTTTGGTGTGAAGTCTCCTAGATCCAATAAGTTCCACTTTCATTTTAAAATTAAAAGCTCACCATCTCCTCTACATAACTACCGAAGACTCCCAATTCAGTAGTTGTTTTAACAGTCAACCCTCTTCTAGAATTTTGGTAGTTTAGTTTAAAGATAGTTTTTTTTTAATATTTTCCATGAGTGTCACGAATAGTCTTGGATAAGAACGCACTAAAATCAATTTGAGAGTTCAGTTTAAGTTTCACTATTAGAGTTAATTTTAAATAATAGGATAATAATAACAATTTATATTAAAATAAATTAAATAAGAATCTACCCTTTTAAAAAAAAATAATCTTTATTATTTATTTTCTCATCGAATTACAATAGGACAAGAAGAAAACAAATCATTTAAAATTTACATAGGCATGATTTAAACTAGATTTCTTTTAAACAAAAGTCGTTTGCTTCAAAACGAATCTTTTAAAATATAAATAACAAGAAAATGAAGACCTCTTGCAATTTATTAGAAAATAAATAATTTAAATTCTATTGCAAAAAAAATCATAAAGACTATGTGGTGTGTGCACTTAGACCCACTTTTCCAATCACACCCTTACCGAGGAGCTAGCCTCCTCTACCTCTACTACACCCTGTCATTGATCTTTGATTTCCATTCAAAACTCAATTAGTCATTAGTAGGTTAGTACAAAAATCTAAATCGAATTGAAACAACTTTATTTCATAACATCATATTTATCTTTAATTTCCAAATTTCTTTTAATAACCATAAAATGTAAATATCAGCATCATTAACCCCTTTCTATCATGACAAATAATCAAATCCAATGTACATTCATGCATCGAATTAAAATAACACTTATATAATTTACCCAATTGTCAAAAATAGACTAATAATTCAACATGTCTATAATGGCTAACAGAAATAACTTGGGTCGACAACATGCAACCAAGTCCATAAAAGTTAAATGTAGTTGCTAAAATTTCTAAAAAATAGAAATCTACAAATTGGTTATGACAGTATGCAAATGTAAAGGTTGTTAAAGTGTCATCCTGAACTTCCTATCACTATCTCTATTTTGTCATTGTGAGTTTGTGAGTTGTTTGGCTAAACTATCATAAATTGGTCTTAGAAAATTATCTCTGCTTAATCTATTAAGTCTTAATATCACCTTAGTAGGCAGAATTGTGATAGTTGTTTGGGTAGTGGGAACTCATTTCCATCAACATGTATTCCAGGTTCTATGATTGCATTATATTTTAATTATTTTTTCTTATTTATTCCTCTTGAAAAAGCAATTAAAAAAATAGAGCTTCAATTGAAATCTGTATGCAAAAACTATGGCTTTCAAAGATGGCTGTTAAAAAAGATTTTGCAAATTTGCCAAGCTTTTTAAAAGATTTGACTTTTCAAGAATTTCTTTAACTTGTAAAATGATCAATTATATATATTATGAAGGTGGAATAGATACTATTGGATTCTTGATTTGCCTTGTTGAGTTGTAGTTAGGGCTTCTTTGAGTGAAATATCTTAAGTCTGAATATTGTTATAGCAACAAAGGTAGAGGAATCAATTTGTGAGTATTTGGGCATTGTTATGGAGCTTAGAGATGTATGAGTTCTTCTTTTCAAGCCTAAAGGCTAGGGATTTTGTAATGGTATATTTGAAATATAAGATTGTGCTGACATTTTAACTTAGTTTTATGCAGAAGAAGGTTCTCTTGGGTTAACTTATCTTCTTTCATGGTTTTTTGCTTTCTATCATGTTTCATTTTCTTGTTCATTTTGTGGTAGTTGAATTCAGTCTTGTTTACTTTCTTAGACTAAAAAATTAATCTGTTGATGACAAATCACAAATGTCTGAATAGCACTACACTAATCCTCTTGGCAACACATGAAATAGTTGATATGAAGGAGCTTGTTGAAGAGATACAGTAATTTAAACAAAGAGGGTATCTGTGTGTGTGAAAATTGTACCTAATCTGTAGACACAACACTCAGCAAAATATTAGAGGTTAGCTATAATCAAAATCGTGCAAAATTGAAAACTATCTAACCAAGCGATTTACTGCCTTCTAATAGGTGCGAGATTGATGCTCTCAGATTGTAATCGAGATCAGTGACCTAGATGACACCTAAATGAAGGATTTGAATGCAATTGATCTAGATATGAGATTGAATGCAATTAATCTATATTTTTGATATTTTCTATGCAATAAGAATGATAAACTGATATGCTATGAATGCTATTGAAAACTGATATGAAATGAATGCTAAATGATCTAACAATGAAGATTCTAACAATGATATGAAAACTATGAAATTCTATGCTAAGATATAAAAACTATGCAATTGAAATTGATCTCACAAAGCTTTGAATTTGCAAGTTGATTCCTCACCCTCCAATTCTCCAGTGTGATTGTGCAAAATATGAGATGCTTTGAGATGAGTTGAAGCTTGTTTTTATAGAAATCCAGGGCTTTGGAGGTGCATGAGAAAAAGCCATAAATCACTCAAATAACTCAGGTTGATTTTTGAGTTATTTTTAAATAAAGGATAATTAACTCACAAAAACATGCAAAAGCTAAGTTTTAACTCAAAATATAGTTTAGCTTTAATTGATAATTGATAGTTGTCTGCTTTTATGATTGTGCATGTTTTATTTATGAATTAATTAAATAAATAAAGTGATTTATGCTCAACTTAACTGCTTTTAAAAATAAAACAATTGATTTATGGGTTAATCAATTATTTAATCAAACTTTTATTAAAAACTATATTATTAAATAATGACAACTTGCTTTAATTAATTAAATAAGAATTTAATCAATTATTCATATGATATTAGATTTATTGTCAAAATTAAATAATACAATTAATAATAGATATAATTAAATTTAATTACACAATTAAGTGGCAAATATTAAATCTAATTAATTAAATATGAAAATATTCAATTAATCAAACTTTAGGATAAATGTGATTTATTGCCAAATAATTATAAAATTAAAGATAATTAAGATAATTAAGAATATTCCCTGATGTAGAATTTAAGATAATCAATTATGATTCGATGATGTTTAGATGTGCCTTAGGTTAGGACTTCGATGTCGATTTTGTTCGATTTGTCGATGTCGGAGGTTAATGAACTTATAGCCCATTTTTGGGGTATTACATTATCATGCATTGATCTTTATTTATTTATGAGGAGAATTGACCTTGAGTTAGTTATATATTATGGGCTTCACAATATTTTTCATTTTGATTTTCAGGTATGTTCTCAAGCAAGAATACATTTTAATATAGAAGAATGTGAAGTGGCCTCTTGAATGTCATTGTCTACGCAACACCTAGAATGTATCATTGATGACCATTTTTTTTGTGACTCTTTATGTTGGCAAATATCCTTGTCTTTTGGTGATCATTCAAAAGGAGACATGAGAAAATTGTAAAAAAATTGGATATTCTATCACAACAATGACAAGTGAACGGTAGCACCCACCTTTGATGTTATTAGTAATTTTCGGTAAGCTATGTACTATTGTAATGATTTTTGAATTTCCTATTTTAACTCGTTATTAAAACAACTTGTTTCTAACATTAACATTAAAAAGTAAAATTAATTAAAATTAAAGGCAAGTACTGGCCACTACATGGCACTTGTTTTGTATGTTATGATGTCTTATAGGTACTATTTTGTATGGAGAGTAACTTCTTCACACAAATTCATTTGAGCATAGATGAGAGAATTATAATAATTAGATTTAAGGAAAAAAAACATGCTATGATACAATTTAATTCTCTTCTTAAATTAACCTTTTTGTTAATTGTCTTTCAAATATAAAAATACATTATATTTGAAAAAGTCTCAATAATTCTATAAATTATTACCTATATATTGAAAAAAAGTTCTGAATAATACATTCTTCCTAAACTTCTAACTATATTTAAACCAATAGGCTTTTCTATTGTGAACATCCCCACTGATGGAAAAGTGTCTGATACGAAAAAGTTTTTCCAGGGAATTTTTTGGTGGACATTTTCTTCCACTACATCTGACACGACAAAGGGAAAATGTCAAATCGGACCCACCAAACCTCTCTGGAACTGGAAACAAATGAAAATGGCTTGTTTTACCATGGGTATTTTTATTAGTCAGCTGATAAACAACTGGAGATTTAACCTTACTCGGGATGAAATTAATACCAGCATAAACTTTTCTAGCATTGGGAAATGATCGGAACGGTGTGATTAGTTGGTAGCTGACACTTGTATCCTAAGGAAAGATTTTAGTTTCAAATGATTTTCGCATGTGTTTCAGACAACAGGAAGATGGTCACCAACTTGTTCAGGCACTTCATGGAGCAGTTGCAAGCACTTCAAGTGCATCACGATTAGTGGCTATATAATTACCTAACCTACGTAGGATTCATTTGACTCTAAGGATGTTGATGGATGCCAATATTTTTTGTCTTTTTTTTAAAACAAAAGGCAGGTAGCCTATATATATTATAATAAAAATAGACAATCACAAATAAAAGTTTGTCAAAAACATATTCAAGTAGCGGCACATTATTTCTTTACATAGTCAAAAGTTTGTATTAAAGTAGCCAAAATATTTAAATCCAAATTATAGTTCGTAGGATTTCCTATAAATTTTTCCTTCTAGGTATGAATTATTTTAACCAATATTTAGTTTACAGATATCTAGATATACAATCTACTAGATTTCACCATATGAATCAATTTAAAATTTTACATGTCTTTTATTTACAAATAAGTTTTAAATCTTAATTTGTCATTTATCAAGCAAATGATCATGGATTTGTTAAAATAATTTTTAATACAAAAATTAATAATAATATAATGATAACAAACAATATAAGAAATTGTTAAAAAATCTATTAAAAAAAGTGGTACAAAAATTAAATAAGAATTTCAAAAAATAGATTACATAATAAAAACATATCTTCTAAATGTATATATTTATTAAAAAAATTATATTTTAAGCTAATAGATTAATTTAGGGGTATAGATTGGAGATATAAAATTTTACAGCTAAGCTTATATGAAAGATTTTTTCTTATTTATTTTCATTAATATTACACTATTATTATATTATCTTATGTTTTTTATTAAATAAGCAGCAAGAGGGTGCTGGCCCGTGGTACAACAAAGCAGAGTCACAATGAACATGTTAACAACACATTAACAGGAACAAAGGAAATTGCAACAACAACTACAACCAAAGTGCAGTTAAGAAGGAAAGTCAAGGAACCAGTAGAAAGCCATAGTCAGCACACAGCCAGCCAAAAGTTGAGTAGAGAAAGAGATACTCAAGGCCAAAAGTAGCCAAGTACGAAACACAGTAGTACCAGAAGTTCTTAACATCCCTGATGTTAAAGAAGGACCATGACAGCACATTGTCTGCACATTAACAACACATTGACAGCACCTTTGGCTGCACATTGACAACACCTTGAGCCCCACCAAGCCCTAACAGTCGAGCACAACACAAGTAGCAGTCTCCCAATGCACCTCTAAAGCAAAGTGTTCCACCTCAATAGGAACAAAGCAAAAAGCCCCAACACTCTCCACCTCAATAGGAGAATCAAACACCTCCAGGATCATGAATGAACTCTCCACCTCAATAGGAAGTTGATCCACCTCCATAGGAACCATGAAGAAGGAAGACAACTGAGTGTACGAAGCCCAATGCCCGGAAAAAGATACAAGATGCTCAATGACAAGGTAGAGCCCAACCTCCAAGTAAGCAGCCTACTTCAACCAAAAACACCAAACTAGAGGGAGCCCATGAAAACTATCAGTCGTCCCCTGGCCACCAGAAAAAAGGAAAATCCTACCTCTTCCACCCAAAGGGGTAAGATCCACTACAAACTGAAAATAGAAGACTAACACCACACCCATTAAAAGCAAAGGGGCAAAGCAGGCAAGCAAAATCCTGTGCAAACAAAAATCTTCTCAAAACAGCCCAAAAGAAGTCTGCGAGTAAATCCATGGGAGGGAGAGAACGTCAGAATATAGTCAGCTCCCCCAGACATGCTGTGGTTGCCAAGAAAAGATTGGCCAGGACCATGGACAACAATATGGTCACCAACCATAGCCACAATAAGTAGGACCAAAGCCCTCAGAAGCATCAGGCCTGGAGTCTTCCACTACAAAAGCTAAAGCCCACCAAAAACCCACACCCCAACACTCAGCAGAAAAAATGCTGCCACATAAAACAAAAGGCCCCCAAAAGGAACCAGTAACCCAGAAGATCCTCCGTCCAGCATGATGTAGCCCAACACCAACAAGGGGAACATTGCCACCATACTCGGCGTCATCCTCATCACCCATAGACCAATAGTACACAACAACACCACTCCAGGGCCAAGAGAAGCAGGGGGAAGAAAGGGGAGCAGATCCCCATCATTCTTGTCAATAGCGCTTAGCACAACAAGAATCTTATGGGAACCCAAACACCCCACCCCTGCAAACACAGCACACTGGAAAGAAAAACAAGGTAGTTCCTAAACCTTCCTATCCAAGGCACATAGCACAACAAGAAGCTCATGGAAACAAACCCACCCTGCCTCAGTAAATAGAGCATGTTCTAGGGAAGAAGCAGAGCCACTACGAAAACCTGATGAACTCCCACCCGAATCGTCATCATCACTCTCTGTATCCTCCTCCCTAGAGACCCCCAAATTTGAAAGCCCACTCCCACTCCCAGAAACTCCAACACCAAGCACCAAAAAGGGCAAGTGCTCTTCAAGAAACAAAGCATGCAAGAGGTCCAAAAATGAACATGAAGGCCGAAAAATGGAAGATCCTTCAAAAATCTCCACCACACCCCACCAAACTACAACCAAGTGACCAGCAGTTCCATTTGGCTCATCATCTGCATCTTCTCCATTGCTCTCAAGCACCACAGGGCCTCTACGAGCTGCAGAAACCCTAGTATTCAAAATGCTCCCTCTCCCGCAGCTCCCGCTCTCCATAATGTTACACAAGAGTAACATTTTATATTATCTTATGTTGCTTTAATTATATTATATTCTTTTTAAATTTTAATATTATCTTATATTAATTTTCATAAAATCATGATAATAATATTATAAATATCTTATATTATTTTAAATTTAATATTAATATTACATTATTTAAATATTATCTTGTATTATAATAATATTATATTCTTTTTAAAATTATCTTGTATTAGCTTTATTATAATACACTATAACAAAATTTTAAGGTTGACCACAAAATCCAAAAAGTAGCGCCGACCGACAAGAATTAGAAAAAAATAAAAATTCTAACTTGCTACCCGCCTTGCCTAGCCTATATAGTAGATGGGGGATGGGGTCGGCTAGGCCATGCCATATATAGTGTAGTTTTCTCTACCCTAACCGAGAATTGATTTTGATAGTAAATTCTTTTGGGTTATTTCATAAGAAATCAAGGGAAAGCAATATGCCTAACATTTTTTAAGCCACAAAATGAAGCAGAGACCAATTCCTTAATCCCTGTGTGTCTTGTGGAAGGCTAGAGTGAGATCTAGATATGCTTACATTTGGATTGTGCTTTTAGGTTTTCAGAGCAAGAGGTTATATATGATATTAAAACAGTCATAGTATAACCATACGAAGAAGAGCGCATCAATGAGCTTAGCCACAGGTGGTGCCATTGAAGAGAAAGTTTCAAGCAAAAGCTTCCGGTTAATTTTATCTTCCTAGCTTTGTTCACCATGACTATCAGTTTCATTGTTGGTTTGACCTATACCTTCACTAGCAGTGAGTTTCATTTGTTTATGTTTCATTAAGGATTTTTTACTACTAATGGATTAGCAGTGCTTCTCTTATCAAACCTTTATTCTTTAGGAGTTGTTGCAAACATAGAAAGGATTTGCCAAATTCTTATATCACCCTAGATTAAAAATCTAGGTATTTCATATGGAAAGGAAGACATAAAGAAATGAGGAAAAAGAGAATGTGGATGCGTAGGTACATACCTCCCAGTACTAAACACCAATCTATGCAAACTAACCGGAAATGGCAACCTCACCAATAGTGAGATATTTAGGGTTTGCGCTGCCAGCTCTTTCATAGTGAGTTACTTCTAAAGATAAAGGAGAGGAAACTAATATATAGAAGAAGGAATTAAATGTCATATCAATCTAATCTTCAAAGTAAAGAGAATAGGACAAATATATTTGTCAATGTTAAATGACTTGTTTACCAACCGACTTCCACTCAGCACTACAACATTTCCCACATGGAAACTTCAAGCTAAAGAAGAGTAACTAAAACCAGACAATGGAACCTTGGGTTGGAATCTCTGGAACATGAAATGAATTATGAAAGTTTTATTTTCATGGAGCTCTTCTAATATATTTATATGTGACTATCATTGCCACCACCAAGATCACAAGTGAGGGAGCAACTGGGTAATTCTGGCATGCTCCTCAACAACATAAACAAGGAAAAAATTGTGATTTAATTCGGAAAACATTTTTTGATTTTGATTTTTCCGCTTTCCCAAATTATAACAAATATTTATATTTTTTAATTAATGAAAAATAAAATTAATTAGTGAAAAAGTAAAAAATAATGTATATAAGTGGGAATTCCTTGAATTCCATTGAGGCAATTTGATTGATTCCTAAGATTTATGGATTCAATCAACAGTATATTAACCAACCTTGTTATACAAGAAGACATTAAAAATTTCCTAGATGAACCTGAAATTAATTGCATTGCTTGTCTCACCTAAATATTTAAGAGGTATTACCCTAACTTGCTTGTTGCCATTAATAAGTCAACTCGTCATTTTCTTGTTGATGAAGCAAATTTACTAGAAAAGGTATAGGGCCCACTCTTCCAAATTTCTTACCCCATTATATTATATGATAGGGAACTTGAATTTTTTGACATAATGTCTCAAATTAATGTGATTTAATGGAATGCTCTGATTGTAAAATATGCACAAAAAACTTTCCAAAAAATGAAATTGGCATAAGTAAAGCCAAACTCTAAAATTTCTTTCCGCGTTCTCTTTTTGGTAGGGCATTTTAATTGTTTGACATAATGTCTCAAAGAAATGTGATTTCATAGATTTCCCTAAATGCGAGAAATGCACAAATAACTTTCAAGAAAATGCAATTGGCATGTGCAAAACCAAACTCCTATAACAACATTCCAAGGGAAATAGGAAAAAACTCAAAAATCTAGGAGCTTGAGGCTCTCTACCGATAATAACATCTTCACAAGGCATCTCCTGGATGCAAACCCAACAAGGATCTCTGAATATATTAATATTGGTTGCCCAAAATGTAAGGCCAACCTGGCCCAAATTGTAAACAGCCTCAGCTTCAATGGCCATAGATCTTGCAATGACATACCAGAGCATTTCATTGAAAATGTTGTAGTGACATCTATCCAGATACAAATAGGCGTAGGCTGAGGCGATGTATGCAACTCACCTCTTCCATTGACAATTCATTTATCAGCCACTTGTTCGAAAATCTCACCACTGGAGAGGAATCCAAAGGAAATCAACATGAAATCAAAGAAAACAAAAACAAAAACCAAAAGGAAATATCTTGAAAAATAATAATGAAGTAGAGAAACAAGTGTAAAGAAATAGTTAACCTTTAGATTATTTGTAGCCACCTGCTATGTTATGTGGCAAAGAGATCATTTGGCAGCACAAAGTTGTAAATATGAGTTGAAGTATTTCTGTTATTGGAATGTAAAGTAAGTTTAATATGTACATCGTCCGAAATTTATAATTGATATAAATATACTTGTCTTTGATTTCTAGTTTTCAATAACATTTCGAATTCTGTTTTACGGGACCCACCAATAAAATTTTTTTGCTGCAGACTGCACAGAGGAGTAGGGCTTAATAATTTTGGTCAATTCTTCAATAATTCTACTTGATCTGAATACTTCCAAGTTCCATTTTCAAAAGAATTGTAGCTTTAGTTTTCTTGTTTAGATTTCTAACCTTTCATTCATGTTTGGAGTTTAATTCTTATTAGTTTGATTTATATTTGTAAATCAGACATGCCATTTGCAGCTCAATGTTAGTCTAGTTTATTTTTTCGAAATTATGTTACAAATTGATGTGACCATATATTTGTAATAAAATTATATAATAATATAAAGGCGGGGTGTCCTTTAAGGGTAATTCAAAGTTCTAGTTCGGAACATTTTGTAATGCAGATTTATTCTGCCATTTTGATTGGGGGACTATTTTTAGTACTTATTATCAAGTCATGTTTTGACCTTGGGGTTTTTTGGCTAGTTTATGAAAACTTCTTCGAGTAGATGCTGCTCTCTTTGTATATATATGAGTAACGAATGGAGTTTTATTTACTCGTTCTTTCTCCGGGAGCCCTTTGAACCAGTTAATATTAATATAAATATAAATTTTTGCCAAAAAAAATAATATATATATATATATATATATATATATATATATAATTATACAACTTATTAATATAAAATATAATAATGAAATAATGTTAATTTCAAAAGTGTAGTTATTATTATCACATAATTATAATTGATATAATATAAATATATAAATTAAATATAGGATAATAATGGTTTGATATATAATATGTCCTTAAAAATATCAGCTATTGAAAAAATAAAATTGAATAGAACAATTTTTAGTAAATTTACCAATAGATATTTTGAAAATTAAAATGATAAATATTTTTAAAAGTATTGACTACTAATTTGTATTTTTATTATATAGTTATTTTTATTTTATTTATTTAATTACATAATAAAAATTAATTATTGCTATTTTAAAATAATATTTTTTGTTATAATAGTAAAAATAACTCTCATCATTTTAGATTGAAGTAATTTTGTTTTACTTTAAAATTATTTATTATATAAAATCTTGTATGTCGACCGAGGACGGAAACTAGAAAGAGGAGAATAAAAAGGAGGAGGAGGAGGATACATTTAGCTTTTACCCCTTCACCTCTCCAATATATTAAACCCAATATATCATGGTTTGTTGCACTGGTTTTACTCAATCAGTATCCTGATTTCACGAGGAAAAATACACGGCAAAATCAAAACATATTGCAAAAAGCGGCGGCTGGACTGAAGGCAGGAGCCCATGGTTTTCAACTATGCTCTCCTCGGCTATAAATCACCCAAATACCATCGTCCCAGCATCTAACAGAAAAGCTTGAAATATTCTTTATATGTGCTTGTTTACGGCATTTAACTTAATGGAAGCAGCGATGGGAGATGGAGCTAATGGCCGCCAGAGAAATGATACACCAGGGGTGCACGCCGAACTCCTTCCCATTTTACCAGCAAAGTGGGTTTCGTGGAATGATTTTGTTTTGGGAGGATCTCAGATCTGTAATAAACTCGGAAAAATCTTTGCTGAAAAGTTGAGCCTAAGAATGTCTTCCAGGTGGCCATTGGGGAGGGATTCTTCTCTGCTTAAGTTATAGCAAAACATGGAAATATTTTCAAACCCTCCAAATCTTAATAATCATGTTTGTCTGAGGTTCAGGACAGTAGGGTCAAGGATGTGAGCATATGTTGTAAATGTGAATCTGGATGGTTTTTTGAATTAAATCAAAGATTGTAACTTGATAAATAGTTCGATTTTGTTAAATGGAAACAGCCATTTGTGTCTACATTACTATAATTGATTAGGTGATAAAATTGAACTCAAGCATGGCTTGATTTCTGTTTATCGAGGAACAGACTAAACTAATCTATATATTGATTAAAAGAAAATAAATATAGCAGATAAAATGAGGATGGTGTACCTAAGTCAAGCAAACGGTACAGAGCTAATGTAACTGAAGATTCACCAGGCTGACTTCTGAATCAGTTTTCTGCAGGGAGGCCTTTGTTTGTCTTAGTGCACTCCTTATTTTTTGTTTGTTTTTGTCCTAGTTTTGGTGTGTTGTGGCATTAGTAGTGAGATGAGGGTCTAGTTTTTTATAGCGATTTTTGGCTCTGGAGGTACAAATTTATGAAAGGAGTTTAAGAACTTTTTTTACACAGTTTTTGCTTTATATTAATTCTGTAGATATAATTAATTTCTTAATTCTGTTAACTATTTCCTTGCTTTTTTTTCTGTTTTTTTTGGTTCTTTGTAAAGTTGTCTTGCAGGTATAGGCCTTTATCTGCATCAGTTGTTAGTGTAAGAGCAATCCATGATGGTCCAGAGGGGAGTTCGTGTCAACTGGGGAAATAGGGGTAGGAGAAATGTAGGTCGAACATTGAGTAAGTGGTTTGAAAATTAGAGGCTCTTATATGAATCTGAAGAGAACAAGAGGTCTTGCGGAATAGTGTAAAAGACCCTAAGGAGAGGCCTATTGAAGCACCTGACAAAATCAAGTTCCGAAGTAAAGGTGGATATTTCTGATTTTAAAGGTGAGATTGGTTTTGATATTTTTCAGATTGGATCGAAGAATTAGAGAAGTTTTTTTTGAGATGAAGACATGAATGAAGACGATCCAAAAAGAGTAAAGATTGCCGCTTCTAAGTTGAAGTTGCATGCAGCCCTGTAGTGGAAAAACATGCAGAGTTCAAGAAAGAGATCAGAAAGTATAGATTTATACATAACAGTTTTTAAGGTTTCCAATTCAGACCACTATAAAAGAAAGTGAAGACCAAGTGGCAGCCCAATATTTGAATGGGCTCCAGTTTCAACTTCAAGATGAGCTTGCATAGATGAAAGTTCATACTGTAGACAAGGCATATGAATATGTCTTAAAGGCTGAAGAGAAACTAATTCAGAAAAGCAAAATAGCGAATAAAGGGCAATGAGGGAAAAGAAGAATCAAAAGAAGGCAAGAATGATGCAGGATCATCGTTCTTCTCACGTTTTTGGTTTTCTTGTTATGTTTGGCTTGTTTAAGCCAGCTTCTGGTTTTGGTTTGTCACGTTGTTAGTTTTTTCTAGTCTATCGACACCCTCTTACCAAAGACTTCCTGTCACAAAACAGAGCACCCTCCTTTTGACACTTGAACAGGAAGAAAGATAGTTTACGAGACCGGTTGGTTGTTGGTTATTGGAAACCGACCAAGTTGGTTGGTTGACAGTAGAGTAGGCCATTGACCGTTCAGTTCATGAGCAACGAGATTGCTTCAGAAACGAGGGGGATCATGAAAGTCAACCATCCTAAGGAGAGGAAAAGTGCTTGGGCTTGGAGACTTAACAGATCGATTAAAGGGGAAAGAAATGGCGATGCCAGCTGAGGTGAAGATTGGGATTCTATGAAATTTCAGAACAGACTAGGACAAGTTTTGATAAAGGTCAGTAAGGGGAGTTGAACTAATCCTTTGACGGCTCTCGAATTTAGTGTAAATTGTTCTTGGGATTGGAAGTAATGAAAATAAGATTATGTTACTTTGTTCAAAGTTTTTAATCTGTTATGTTTTGTGTGATCCTGTAGGTTCTTAGAAATCAGGGTACTGTCACTCTATGTTACTGAGGAGTTAACAAAGATAACTTGGATTGAACCTGGACTTCAATCATTCATTCCATCTTGTTCTCTGTTAAACCTTTTGTTGTCTGTTTTTTTGTAAGGCTGCCATCAAAGAATGTGAAGGCTGACTTTAGAGTAAGGGAAGGCTTTGCAGAGAGATGATGAGGATGACCAGCTTTTGGAGAGTGGACGCCCTTTAAGTGTTTTATTTATGATGATGCACATAAGGCCATATATTGTCCTCAAAACTCCAAACGAGTGATGGTAGCCCAAGAAGGAGAAAGACCTTGGTTAGATGAAGTTGTAGCTAAGTTGGGAGAGAGCCAGATGTTGAGAAGAACCTTACTATCCGGAGAGGAAGCGTCTTCCAAACAAAAGGACAGTGTTCAAGGTGATCGTAGATGGTGGTGGATCTACTAACAATGTAGTAAGTACAGAAATGGTTGATAAATTACAAATTTCTTGCATTCTAAAAGCTAACCCCTACAGATTTATTGGCTTGTGGATAAATCTTGCATTGTTGCCTTCAAAATGGGCCACATGTAAATGAAGTTCTTTCTGATGTGGTGTCAATGGATACATGCCATTTGTTGCTAGGTAGGCCTTGGCAATATGAAAGGAACGTAATATATCAAGGTAGAGATAATACCTACAAGGTTTAGGATGAACGAAAACACTCCAAAACCATGGAATGAAGGAGGGGCATTTGTAGTAGTTTATCTCTTCAAACGGAAGCTAGATTTGAGATTGAAAAATAAAGTGAAGTTCTAGATCAGCAAGAAGACCGTTGAAGAAAAATAAGAGAGTAAAAGAAAAATAATTTGAAGAGTGAAAAACAACTGAAATTTGAGGCAGAACTAGTGTGAAACCTCAAAATGTAGATGTTGAAATTTCAATTGATTGTAATATGTTTGAACGGAATAGTGAATTGTGGGATATGAGCATGATCAAAATAAATCTCTCATAGATTTGATGACAAATTTGGTTTTAACTGACTAATTAATTCAGTACAACAGTGGTGATATGAATTCTGATTGGAATAAGAAGAAACATTTCAAGCCTATTAGCGATTACACTAGTGATTATTTAGTGGATTCTACATAAGAAATTCAGAATGGTTTTATTGATCCAATTGAAAGGTGGAATCAACATTGGGTTCCCCACTTTAATAAGAGTAGGGTTGGAAATTTTGGTAATAGTTCAAGATTGTCAAATTCATTTTTTTTTCACAATCTATAAATTTATGGTCTTGAATTTTTAAATTTGATTGTGTTATTCTTTTTGCATTAAATTTTTTTAAAATTTGATTGTTAAGCCGAGAGGCATACTTATACAATGGGAGCACAAATGGGAATACCAGCACGGAAATATGCCAAAAAAGATTCTTTGTCAATAAAAACTATTAAATTAAATAAATAATTTATAAAACTATTAATAGTTGGGAGAAATATTAACTGGCTGAAATAAAAGGATGACAAATGGCAAGGCCAAAATAATAGGAAGAGAAATGGCAATGCCGAAATAATAGGGCCTGTAAAAATAGGACCCAAAAATATATGGGTGCCACATGGATGAAGAACAAGTTAAAAAAAAATTAAAAAAATCAGGGTGTTTTATGTTTTTTTTGTTGAATTTGGAGAGGCAAAGGAATTGGAAAAGACGCCTTTTGGGGAATATAAAGAGACGCTCTCAGATTATAAAAGAGTGTCTCCTCATTTTATTTGCAGGAAGCTCATTTCAAGAACAAGCAACCAACCAAATATCAAGGTGATATTTTTATTTTATATTTAATAATTTATTTTTTTATATAGTTTTAGTTTTAGTTTTAGTTTAAGATTTAAATTTAATTTTAGTTTTAGTTTTAGACTTAGATTAATTTTAGTTAAATTTAGATTTACATATCTCTTAGATTTAGATTTTGATCATTATATCATTTAATATTTAGTTTTAATATTTAGATTTAGATTATTTAGATTATTCATTTAGAATGGTTTAAAAGGGTAAAAAAACTTTCTTCTTCCTTAATTAAAATTGGAAAATCTTTAAGATTTAGTTTTAATACTTTAAAATTTAGATTTAGTTTTAGAGTTAGATTTAGATTTAGATTTAGATTTCTCTTAGATTTTGATTTTGATCATTATTTCATTTAATATTTAGATTTAAATTTAAATATGAAGACAATGCCGCCATATTGCTTTAGATTTAGATTATTTAGATTATTTATTTGCAATGGTTTAAAATGGTGAAAAATCTTTCTTCTTCCTTATTTAAAATTGAAAAATATTTAAGATTTAGTTTTAATACTTTATTTTATATAGTTTTTATATTTAACATTTAATTTCTACAATAAAAACTATTAAATTAAATAAATAAGTTACAAAACTATAAATTTAAATAAATCATAAATTTCAATACCAAGGTAGAAAATAGTAGTTGGCCGAAATAATAGGAAGCTAAATGGAAATGCCAAAATAATGGGGCCAAAAATAATATGACCCAAAAAAATAGGGGCGCCACATAGATGAAGAATAAGTTAAAAATTTAAAAAATTTGGAGTGTTTTATGTTTTTTTTGTGAAATTTGAAGAGGCAAAGGAATTAGAAAAGATACCTTTTGGGGAACATGAAGATATGCTCTCTGATTATAAAAGAGTGTCTCTTCATTTCATTTGTAGGAAGCCCATATCAAGAGAAAGCAACCAACCAAATATCAAGGTGATATTTTTATTTTGTATTTAATAATTTTCTTTTATATAGTTTTAGTTTTAGTTTTAGATTTTGATTAATTTTAGATTTATATTTAGATTTAGATTTAGTTTTACATTTAGATTTAGTTTTAGTTTGAGTTAGATTTAGACTTATATTTCTCTTAGATTTTGATTTTGATCATTATTTCATTTAATATTTATTTTTTATATTTAGATTTAAATGTAATTATGGAGGGCAATGCCACCATATTGGTTTAGATTTTAGTTATTTAGATTATTTATTTAGAATAGTTTAAAATGGTGAAAATTCTTTCTTCTTTCTTACTTAAAATTGGAAAATCTTTAAGATTTAGTTTTAATACTTTAAGATTTAGATTTAGTTTTACTTTTAGAGTTAGATTTAGATTTATTTTTCTCTTAGATTTAGATTTTGATTATTATTTTATAAATAATATTTAGATTTAAATTTAAATATGGAGGGTCATGCAGCCATATTTCTTTAGATTTAGATTATTGAGATTATTCATTTGCAATGGCTTAAAATTGTGAAAAACCTTTCTTCTTTCTTATATAAAATTGGAAAATCTTTAAGATTTAGTTTAAATACTTTAGTTTTTATATAGTTTTTATATTTAACATTTACTTTCTACTATTATATTTGGTTTTGAATGTTTGATGAAAAATATGGAGGGCTATGTTGTCATATTATTTAATTTATTAAATTTGATAATTAGTTTCAAAATCCTATATATATATTATGTGTAGAGACTATTTATGATTTAATCTATAATTCATTTCTCTAGATCACTGAGAGAAGGGGTTACATGGTTGCATTTAGCAAACGCAAGAAGGATGCTGACAAAGGTTTTTGAGTAAAGTTGTATGCTTGCTTGCATTAGCTTTAAAGTTTGTAAATCATCTTCAACTGCTATGTCTATGATTTCACAATCATTCTGCAGTGTGTAGGACATCTTGCTGGAACTAGGGAGAACGACGCCAAAGAATTTGGCTTAAAATCTCTCAATGGCATTTTCAACAAATCTATTTTATGAAAATCTTGCAATCATTGCATGTCATTGGAGGTGATATTTTTGAATAAGAGGAGAGCTTGGAAATTTTAATGTGACCAATAAACTAGGCCGAGGTGATCATTGTAAAAATAAAATTGTGAGACTAAGGGGTGAGATGAATTCAAACTAATGGATATGATTGAATTTCAGATGTTGCCATAAAGAATATAAAAAAAGATGAGAAAGTCCAGGATTTAAGGGACCATATTAGAAATATATTATTTCTATCTATTTGTTGTCTTCACATTCAATTATCAATTTTATGATATTTCTATTATTTAATTAATTAAGATAATATGAATAGCATAGAAAGGGGAAAACATATCTCTATCATTGTGCAAACCATACATTTTCTAGAGAAATACTTCAAATTTAAATATGTGATAATTTTTTGAATTAATAACCTATAAGGAAGAAATAAAAAATGACCAAGAGGTCTCTTGAAATATTACCCTAAACCAATTTGAGACTTTATTCCAACACTAAACCAAATTTAACACTAGCCTTTTAAAAAAATTGCAATCCTAACCCTAATCTTAATTAAATTTGAAGTCAAATTAAACTTTATACCTAAAATCTTAGTTGAGGAGAAACCTATTGAATAAATAGAAACAAAAAACCTTGAAAAACTAGATTGAATCCCAACCTTAACTCTATATTGAATATTACACATTAAAACCCAAAATGAACCTAACCCTAACTAAAATTTAAAAAATATGGTCACTTGATAAATTAAGCCCTAAACTTAACACTAACCATTATACTAAACCAAACTAAACTATAACCCTAATTTTAAACCTAGCTAAATCCTAACTTATATTTATCCAAATAAAATGACCCTTGAAATCTAAGACTCAACTTAACCCCAACCCTTATACAATTAAATTATAACCAAGATTATGAAAAAAGTTGAGAAAGTCTAGGATTTAAGAGACCATATTAGAAAAATATTATTTCTATATATTTTTTGTCTTCACATTCAATTATCATTTTTTTAATGTTTTTATTATTTAATTAATTAAGATAATATGCTTAACATGTAGAAAGGGGCATGGAGCAAGCAGGGGGAACAATGAGTGGGAAATGAGGAATTCAAAATTCAAACCTAGACGATAGAGGGAATGACAGATCTGATGCTAGCCCATTAGGTGGAGGAGGTCAACAGGAGGACACAGATGTGAACGAGACTCAAGGTAAGATTCCTGATGTCAAAATGGGGACAGGGGACCTAGGGGGGACCCAGAAAGGAGCCATGTGATCATAATAGGATGAAAATTGGTGAATCTATCAAAAGTTGGCCAGGCCTTTTCGACGTCAAACCAACGGGTAAGTCCTCTCTCCCACCTATGAAAATCTTGTCCAACATTGAGGAGGGAACTTTTGCTATTACCATTCTGTCTGATCAAATAATAGATGTTAACATTTCTCGAATGGCTAACTCTCCTGTGGGGAGATTCTTGAGATCTCGTCCTAATATTAGGGTGGTTAGGGATTTTGTTAAAAGAAAATGGGCTTTGAAAGGCCAAGTGGAGGTGGTTGCTCTTCCAAAAGGATGCCTAGATTTTTCTTTTTCATGTGAGGAAGACTTAAGGAATATCCTATGTAATGGACCATGGATGATAGGAAAGCATTCCATGATCTTTCATAAGAAGTGCCCCAACTTGAATATGCAAGAAGATTTAAATGTCCAAGCACTGGCCTAGGTGACTCTTCTAGGTCTGCCTCTAGAGTTCTAGATGGAAGATATCTTTAAGGGTATTGCTAATGTCTTTGGGGAACTCTTGTCTATGGATCTTGTCACAGTTTCAAGAAGGCGCCTAATGTAGAGTATGAAATGACTCCCTTTGCCTGTTTTCATTGTAAGAAAATAGGACACTTGGCAAAGCAATGCCCAAAGCATTTACCCCCCCCCAAAAAAAAATAAAAAATGAAAAAGATATGGGTAAGGATGTCAGTAACTGGAACGAATTCTAGTGGGGTTAGTGATAATGGAAAGAAAGAAGGAAAGATGGAAGGGAAGGACACATTGGCTGAAGGTAGTGACACATCTCTTTCAGATATAGAGTAGAAAATGGGAGGTAGCATGGAATTGTTAAAGGAATCTAAATAAAAAAGATCTAATGACTCCTTTGCAGAAGATATACAGAGCAGGCCTTTGGGTGCTATGGAGGGTAATGAGAACTTTGATGTGTATCTTTTTGAAAGAGAAATGTCAGGAGGTAATGACTTCTCTTTACCTACCCAAAATAAGGAAATCTGGCAAGATGCCCAAGTCTGTCTAATTCTAGGATGGTCGGAGGGTTTGGCACAAAAGACTTTTTCTACATCGACGGGATCTGATAAGCAATCACCCTTTCCTTCAAAGACTGCAAAGTGGGGTGATGAGGCAGATATTGAGGCTGCCCTGGTGGGGTCTGAAGAATTGACTGAAGAGGGCTGGTCAAAAGTGGAGGATAAAAAGACAATTAAAAATCTTAAGAAGAATAATAATAAAGAAGGTGTGCAGAAGAAGAATGCCTCCTCAATCCTCAAAAGCACTAGGATCAGTAAGAATGGAGATGTGGGAACTCCCCATATTTCCTCAGGAAGGCCCTCAAATAAAAAAAGGAGAGCTCTTGAGACCAGTAAGAGCTTAGCGGATGGTAGTCAGAAAACCATCCTAGAGTCTGGTCCATTCCATAAACAATGAAATTTATTTCTTGGAATGTAAGAGGATTAAATAATCCTCACAAGCAAAGCATGGTAAAAAACATGATAAGAGATAAAAAACCTGATATTATTCTTCTTCAGGAGACTAAGATGTCTAAGGATAAAGTTGAGAAACTCCAATTTTTTAATAATGGTCTTTACCTTGGAACTGATGTGGAGGGGGCTTCAGGGGGTATAGTGACAAGTTGGAATTGCAATTTCATTAAGGGGGAAGTGATATCCTAAGGAAATAACATGACTAACATTAGATTCTGGCATACTAGAGATGGCACTTCATGGGTGTTGACTAATATCTATGCTCCAAATACTAGGTGGGGGAGGAAATATTTTTGGAGGGGTGTTTCTAGATATAGGGGAGATTTTTCTAATGAAGGATGGATCATTATGGGGGACTTTAACACTCCCTTAAAGGAAAATGAGAAGTTTGGGGGTAGCTAGCCCAATTTGGACAGTAGAACAGATCTTATGGACTTTATTGATAGCCAAGAGTTACATGACATTGACTTGCAGGAGATTAATTATACTTGGACCAAAAGGAGAGTGGGGAGAGAGATAATTCAGGTCAGACTTGACAGAGCTCTTACAAGTAGCAATTGGTTCAATAAGTATTCTTGCTCATTATCTGCTTATGTAAGAGCTGGGTCTGATCACTACCCGATCACCATCAGTGCTGATTTCAATGGGTTGAAAAGAAACTTCCCTTTTTGCTTTGAGAAAATGTGGACTATTCACCCTAACCTAGAAAAGCTGATTGAGGAGTGGTGGAGTATTAGGGTTAAAGGAATGGCTATGTTCAAAGTCACAAAGAAATTGAAAAATGCGAAGGATAATATAAAGAAATGGAACAAAGAGACCTTTGGAATTATCTTTACCAACAAAAAGAAAATTGTAGAAGAGCTGTAGGAGATTCAGGATAGTATTCAGAAAGATAGGTATATCCTTTTTACTAAAGATGAGGAAGATACGAAACTGGTTGAATACCATGACATTATTTCAAAAGAAGAATGCTTCTGGAGGCAAAGGTCTAGAAAGATCTTTTTAAAGGAAGGAGACAGGAACTCTAAATACATTTTCATGACCACAGTGAAATATAGTTCATGGGAAATAAAATCTCTAAACTTAAGGTTAATGGTATCATTAGTGAAAATGAGGAGGATTTTAGAGGTGAATTAAACAATTTTTTTGGGCAACTCTTAAAGAAAGTTGAGGACTTGGATAAGGAATGCCAAGAAGAGTTGTTAGATGGTATCCCCTACATCTTGAATGATGATCAAAATAGAGCTATCACTTCTATCCCTTCTATGGATGAGATTCATAAGGTTGTTTAATCCTTTGAAGGTGATAAAGCCCCTGGACTGGATGGTTATCCTCTTTTTTCCTTCCAAAAATACTGGAGGATATTGAAAGATGATGTTACGGATGTAGTTAAAGAATTTTTTGGGGCTAGAAGGATTCTCAAGGAACTTAATGGTACCTTCATTGCCTTGATTCCAAAGAAAATAGGGGCTGATAGTATGGACCAGTTTAGACCTATTAGTCTTTTCAACTCAGTGTACAAGATTATATCAAAAGTCCTTACCTCTAGAATTCTTCTCTTTCTTCCTTCTCTTATCTTTGGACAGCAAATGGCTTTGTCCCTAGTAGGCAGATTCTGGATTCTATCATTTCTATCCATGAAAATACTCACTCCTTGACTATTTCAAAGAAGGAAGGTTTTTTGTTGAAACTTGACTTGTCTAAAGCCTATGATAGGGTTGATTGGGATTTTTTGATGGCTACTCTTCAGGCTTTTGGGTTCAATAAGAGGAGTAGATATTTCATTCATTGTTTGGTTTCCTCTGCTACTTTCTTTGTGCTTGTGAATGGCTCTCCTACTCCTTTTTTCAAGTCCTCGAGAGGTCTTAGACAGGGGGATCCCTTATCTCCAATTTTGTTTATTATTTTGGCGGAATGCTTAGGTAGACACATTGGTAGATTGGTTAACAGAGGTGACTTTAAAGGTCTAAAACCTTCTTCTAAGGACTTGATTTTCTCGCACCAACAATTTGTGGGTGATTCCATAATAATGGGTGAAGCCACTATTAAGAATGGTAAAACTATCAAAAAAGCCCTTGACAACTATGTTGCCGCTACAGGTTAGAGTATTAACTAGACCAAGAGCTCTATTTTTTTCATTAATGTTCTTGAAAAAAGATAAGAAAGGTTAAAAAGAGTTTTTGGTTGTGAGGTTGACTGTCTCCCAAGCTCTTACTTAGGCCTACCTCTTTGCCTTGTTCCTTCAGACTCTTTTTGGAGAGATATGATTGATAAATTTCACAAGAGTTTAGCTGGTTGGAAGGGTGCTCTCCTTAGCGATGCTAGTAAGGTTGTGGTGCTTAAAGCTACCCTCCAAAGTATTCCTCTTTATGCTCTGAGTCTCTTTAAAATACCTAGGAAGTTCGCTGAAAGTATAGAGAAAATCCAAAAGAACTTCCTTTGGTCCGGAGTGGAAAAAAAAAAAGAATGGCTCTCATAGCTTGGGAGAAGATTTGTGTGTGTGAGTGATTTACACCTTCATGAAATAACAAGATTTAAAAGACAATTACACTATTCAAAGCAAAATAATCTAAATAATGCACAATTAATCTAAATGTCTCATGGATCTCTAAAATAAAGTGGTAAATGAGGCTCTCAGCTATGATCCTCACTAGTGACACTCTAAAGATGAGAATTAAGCTATATGATATGCAAATTTAGATCTATTCTATCAAATTCTAGCTCTATTTGATGAACAATCTACTATGATCAAAGCAATTTAAGTTAATTAGCAATGAAAAATGATAAGTGAGTGATGTGGATGCAAATTGCAAGAGCTTTGCTGCAATTCAAAGATATGGAGTGGATGAATTATGCTTCTAAATGCCTCCAATATATAAGATTTTCCCAAGGGTAGGGGGTAGAGTGAGATAACCATGGTTATGCTTGGGTAAGGTCAATTGGCTTTGCTTTGTCCATAAATGGGGGGACAAGGAGGGGACAATCATTTAAATGGTTTCAAAAGGCTGGACCATTTCAACAAAAGTGAGTGATTTGTGTCCATTTTATCTCCTTTTTGCTTTGTTGAGGGAAATTAGTATTTATTAATTAATTAAAGTAATTAAATTTAGCCATGAAGGGTAAGAGGTTCATTTTGATTTTTGCTTTCAACAACTATGTCATTAATTGAATTTAATCAATTTCGTAGTGTTTTTTCCCCTTTTCAAGCTTTATTTAATCATTTAATCATTTAATTAAATTTTCCTTTGATTTGAATTGCCTTTGTTCCATTTATTGATTTTTCATATTATTTTGATGATTTGATGCCTTTGGCCAATTTTTCATGTCTACAAATGCCCCTCTTTGAGTTGATGTGCGAAGAACACTGATTCAAAGATTCTCTTGGTATGATGATCTGATTCTGTTCTGGTTCTGTGATTCCTTGATACCTCTGATAGTTGGTACGATGATATGATACTATCTTTGATAGTGATATGTTGCCTGATATGATATGATAAATTGATTTGATACTAATTTTCCTCCTAATATGAAATTGATATGATATGATAACTTGATATGATATGCCCCACTGATAAATGTTTTTGATGCGATGCCAATTTGATACTCTGATGCCCCCTCAGAAATAAAACATATTGATTCCTTGATTTGAAAGATTTTGATTGATTGGTCCAATATGTTTTCATTTCTGAAAAATAATGATGATATGCCATGACTTGCAATTTTCACATCCAAGATAGATAGGTCTATTGTAGTTAAGTGAAACAAGTGATTAGGATAACAGGATAATGGTACCAATGAATGTGATTTGTCAATCTGATAGGATAGTAAAACTGATATGGGATAACTGATCAGTGTGAAAACTGATACAGTTGATAGGATTGATCTTGATCAGTGTGAAAACCGATATGGGATCCTGATAGGATTGATAAACTGATACTTCACTCTCAAGACATAGAGACACGAGCAAATAATGATAGGTTTGATTGCTTTGATTGACTTGATTGATTGACGTAAGATGATTCATTGATATAAAATACTGATATGATTCCCTTGATTTGCAAAACAGGCACATTTCTGTAAATGATATATATACGGACCTTAGCTTCTTGGATATTTAGACTTAAGTCATGAGTTGATCCAGTTAGAGTACATGTTATTTGAGATGATTGATTATGGAGCTCCTTCAATTTGTTGATATTATATCATGTTTCAGTTATTGATCAGGGCTTGGATGTATCACTTTGATGACATTGTATCTTTGATTAGACAAAGTTCATGGATCTTTGATATTATCGACACTTATGATTTATGGACTTTCCTTGATTCTTGATTGAATGACCCATTTTATGATTGATCAAGATTTCAATTGAATGACCCCCCTTTTCCCTTGGAAAAATACTACAAACAAATGCACATGCAATTAATCTAACATGATAATGCAATTAACCTTCCATGATAATGCAATGCAATGCAGCTAAGTGTCACTAGCTTTTAGCAAATAAATGCCTTGAGGATAAATTTTCATCATTGAGCACTTTGGGACCGGAAAGCAAGTACAATCACCACTGCCCACTGACATGATGATATGAATACCACTTTTTATCACATTTGGTAACCTCCTTTTTGAACTAGTACAACCCACACTAGTCGAATAAACCAACTATGAGAGTATGAATACCAATTTCAACGAATTCAATGTTGCATAAACAAGCAAAGGTCAACCTTCGACCCTATATGAAAGTCCTCGATGGTTCTTTGATGACCATGTCGTTAGACGAATTCACATAAGTTGTTGGATATCCCTCAAGATAGTCACTCAAAGACAAGAAAAATATCATGTCTCCATCATCGCCAATCTAGTCAAAACCTCATCGATTAGCTAAAAAGATGTGATAAAAATCAATGTAAGTAAAGATCATCAAAAGAAAGCTTCAAATGTTTTGCATTGTTTCATGATTTTCAAAAAGTATTTCCAAGCATTTTGATCTTTTTAAAGTGTTGTCAATTTTTAATCCCGAATAATAAAGTCAATGAAGGCTCATGGATCAAGTTGTGGTAATTGAATTCTTGGTTAGTGAACAATGATATCCATCAAAGGTTCACGAAAATCTCTCTCTGACTAAAATTCTGATCTCTCTCTTTGATGTGACTGAATATTGTACTATTGAATCCTTTTTGGGTTTAATGCCTTGCTTCATGTGAATTCATGCATGTTGTTGAAATCCACTGATTAAGATCAATTCCCCCAATTGGATAGAAAAAATGTTGGACTTGGAAAAACTTCCAAAATATTACCGAAGCTCAGTTTATGCAAGATGCAACTCAAAAGTACTTCATGCTATCCTTTTTACCCACTCTCAAACAAGATCACATTGGTTTTCCCCCAATGTCTTAGCAAGATATAGGACATGAAGGATGGATTTGCAAGCTGATGGATTAGAGATGGAAAGGCTATGATGGAAGAAGTATGCGAATGTGACCCATAGGACTATCTCCTCAAGAGTACCCAAGCTAAGGAAAAAATGATATAGCAATGTGAAGCATGTTTTTGGATAAGCCATGAAAGCCAATGATACAGTGTTAGATAGCCTATAGGATAACGATCTACTGCCATGAAAAGGAGTGATCCAAAAGAGTGGACATGTCAAGAAGTTTTTGATAACAATTTTTTTTTTTTTTTTTTTAAGTTCTTCATTTTGATCAAGACCAAGGGTCAATTTGGGTAAGATGTGAATAAGATAACACAATCTGGATAAAGAGGTGATGGAGGCTATGACAGGATGTTTTGGGATTATGAAAAGACTGTCAAGGAATAACGAAGGTGAATTTGGGATAAGCAAGATCATGATAGGGTAACATGGATGTAGCAAGTACATAAGTTGATGGAAAGGATAAAGGATGTTAAGATACTCAATGCTCATGGATGTGTTCAACCTTGTCAAGACAAAGGTGATAGAGGAAATATGGACGAAAGTGAGGTAAATGATAGGAAGATGGAGGATAGAATGGATGAAACTTTGCCCCCAAGTGTAGAGTGCAAGAAGGAAGAATTACGCATGACGCCTGTTTGCCAGGTTTTCATCATGGTACTTGTGTAAGGTGCCACAAGAAGTGGTTTTCACCCTATATTTATTTCTTTTTATTTTTTCTACCAAGGTGCCTATTGCTAGGTTTTCACCAAGGCACTTTTTCTCTTTTTTCATTTTTTTCTTTTTTTCTTTGTTTTTTTCTTTTTTTGTATTTTTCAATATTTTCCCAACATCGAAATCTTTGGACAATGCTCCTCTGAAAGATATGCTATAATAAACCATGGGTATGACTAGGATGCTCAAAGATATTGATAAGAGAGATGGAAGTACGGAAAGTATGCATTGGAAAATGAATGTGAGGATAAGAAGAAGGTATGTTGAAGATGGAAATGTTGGCAAGATCAACTTTGACACACACTTTGAAGAGTGGTGGAATGATGGAGGTAAGGATCTTTTTGAGGTAGTGGATTTTGGGATGTAAGAAGATGAAGGATGTTTGGAAGGAGATGGAATGGAAGCCTTTGGAAGCTTGAATGTCAATTTTGATTCTTCTTTTGTGTGCAAGTCTTTCAACAATGACTTGGGAATCCACATATTCTTTGATTTTTCTTTCTTTTGGAATGCTTTTGAATGCATTTCTTCAATGAGGGATTTAGGAACCCACATTTTATTTTTTTCTTTTTGCTTGATGGACCTTTGCGGCCTTTTGGATATTTCATTTTTCTTTTCATTCACATGTCGATTAGATGGGACATTGTGATTTTTATGCACATATGGATTCTTGGATTTATGATTTTTATGTTGCACATCAACATTGCTTCCAAAAGACTTAGGAATTGTGGATGAATAGGAATAATATGGATGGTTCATATGGATTGGTGTTTGGACATTCTTCAAGTATGTGTGTCTTTGTTGATCTTGATACATGGTAGGGTAAGTGAATGGATAGCTAGGGATGATAGGAATGGTTGATGGGGGAATATATGGACCTAGTATGGATGGAAGGGATGAAGACTTTTGTTTTGGGACATAGGCACCCAAAATGGATTTGGAGGATAGTGGAGGTATGTGGTTGTATTTGAATGGAGGGATATAAGGTGTGAAAGGGATATCAATATCTTTGGAAGGAACTGCATCGCCAAGATTCTTATCTTTAGGATTTATCTTTATACTAATAGGCTCATGAGTAGCTTTGATAGGAACACATTTGATAGGATCAACTGAAGCTTGAAGGGATTCATTATCATGCAAGGGATTTGGAAGAATGATGTTTTCTTGAGGTGAACATGGAGGAATATGACAAGGAAATGATGGGATAATTTGATCTTGACAAGGATCTTTGAATTGTGTAGCGAAGGTATTTTGCTCTTGATTTTCAATATGCTCATTGGAAGTTATGGAAGGGATATCTTGATCTTGCTCGGGAAGTGGAGAAAATATGGAACTTGGAAGGGTACTTTGTTCTTGGAACAGAAGGATATCATCTTGAAAGACATGAAAGGATGCAAGGGGATCATCACAAGGTTCAAGGGATATGGGATCTTCATCAAATATGGGAGGGGTTTGTATATAATCTTGATCTTGATCTTTATCAATATTTGTTTCTTTTCTTTTTAGATTATCCTCTTGACATGAAGCCACTTCTAAGGACAAGGTAGATGTTTGGATATGTGTGGGGAATGTTTGGAAGAATGGTGTAGGATCCTCTTGAATAGATATAATAGGCATTGAGGCACATGAAGCTTTGGGTTCTAAGATCTTTGAAGCATGGAAACAATCTGCAGCAAGATGTGAGTTAGCTTGGGTTTCTTTTAGATGTAGCCCTTGAGGGTAGACATAGTTAATGGGAAAAGAGTCATCATTAGGCTCATTCTTTGATGGAGGAATTTTGGATAATTGTGGAGCTTTGGGAGATGAAGAAAAGATGAAAGGAATGCTAGCTATGGGAGGGTCTTTGCTAGATAGAGGTTCGGGAGATGGATGAAGGATGAAAGGTGTACAAGTCATCCAGGGAGAAACCTTGTTAGGAGATGGACAAAGGATGAATGGATTACTCTTGCTATATGGAGGTTTATTTTCTTTCTTGAGAGCGGTATTTTTCACTCCATACTCTTTATTATCTTGATCACAAATAGGTTGATTATGCAATTTCCTTTGATCTGAGATAACTTTGTTTCTCTGAAATGCTTCTTTTTGTGAGGAGGATGAAGATACAGATGGCCCATCATCATAAAGGAATGGCCAAATTGATCTTAATGATGGCTCTTTAGATAAAGTATCTTTTTGTTTTTCCTCATCCTTTCTCAAGGTTGATATGTCAAAATTACGAGGAAGCTTAGCTCCTGCTTGAACTAACTCCATGAAATATGCTTCTTTATTCCTCTCCAAGACTACTTTCATTATTTCCATAAACATGGGATCTTGAATTGCTTCTGAAACTTCTTCTTCAGACATCTCATCATTTTGATTCCAATGGACATTCTGATATGAGGACAATGAAGATATGGATGGCCTATCATTATAAAGAAAAGGACACATTGATCTTAATGATCGCCTTTTAGATAAAGTATCTTTTTGTTTTTCCTCATCCTTTCTTAAAGTTGACGTGTCATCATTATGAGGAAGTTTAGCTTTTGATTGAGCTAAATAAAGGGAATATGCTTCATTACACCTTTTCAAAGTTAATTCCATTGCTTTGATCAATTCGGTATTTTTGGATGCTTCTAAAATTTGATTGTTGGACATTCCCTCAAATAGGCTCATCATTATGGATCAATCCTTCCTTCTTTAATTTCAATCCAGTTGGCTTTGTTTGGAATGTGTCACAAGTCTTGATCAATTTATAAGATTTAAAAATTTAATTGTATTTTGATCAAGTACTTTGGAACTTCTTGTTTGAAAAGTTGAAGACAATCTCAACACACACATCAATAGTTCACCATATCCCTAGATCATTCTAATGTGTATATTCTTGAATGTTTCCACGGGTTTGATCACAAGAAAGACTTCCAAGCAAGCTACCTAGTACAAATTTGGCTTTTAAATGGCTCTATTAGGTAGTTTTTGCTATTTTAACCATTTTGTAGTGTGGATTCTGTTCAAAATGGATTTCAACCGTTCATCCCCCAAGTATGTTAAGGGGCTTCCCACATGCACCGAAGTACAATTTTGTGCAATCCGTTAGGACTACTAGAGGAAGTTTGAAAGGGCTAAAATCCTTTTGTCGTACACCCCATTAAGGATACACACGTTTCTTTTTATAGTGGGTCAGATTCTTGTGGCAAAGGCAAGTGTATCCCACTTTGGGCTGTCCCTCTCACCGGCCCTTTAAGGCAATCTCAGGAGGTGAGCCCACTAAGTTCTAAACATGTTCATTGAAAGCATGAAAAGTGGATTTCTCCCAAACACTTACAATCAATTGTTCTTTTTCAACCCCGTGACAAAGGGGTTCTTAGAATTGAAGTGTTTATTCTTTCCCTTTTATGATTAAACTATGTTTTGAACTTTGAAATGCCACAAGCTAAGGGAATGTGCAAGCTTGATGAGAAAAATACCTTAATCGATGCTAGCAAAGGCTAGGCGCATTTTTAAGTAGTAGATTTTCTCATTTTCTCTCCAAATCCTTCCCTTACCTTAGCAAAATGTTCCCTCCACCAACAAGTTAGTCGACACAATACAAACAAAGTGAGGGGAAACCAAAATCAAAGCTTAAAATGATCAAATTGATTATGCTCTTGATTTATTTTGAACTCAAATATTTGCAAATTAAATCCAAAAGGTGCAAGGTATACTCTAATAGGATGTCCTTTTTGTTTCTTTTTTGCATGCAAAAAAGAAAAAAAATAAATTTTTGAGCACTTTTCTGCAATAGAGCATGTACCTGAGACAGAAAAATGGACATAGAGTTAAAATTCAGTCATCATTTTAACAATTTGATAAAACACAAAAATATAGTCCACGCGACATTGTCCAAACTGCACGCGAGATCAAATTTGACAAAGGCGTGATTACTTTAACCGCGAGCATCACCTTACGAGGCTCAAGCGAGATTAAAATAACTAGGAGCGATGTCTAATTTTATCCACGTGTGAAATCTTTACAAGACCACGACAAATGATGTGATAAAAGTGATATCTAATTTATCAAAGGTGACATTTAAAATGAAGAACGCGAGAAATTAAATGAGTAAGGTAGAATACTCCCTTCACACCAGACGTAAAATGATTCCTCGGCCATGACTTTTTAAATCAGATTAAGTGACATTTAAATGACCAAAGCATCACTGCTTTATACCAAACGTGAGAGTTTAATTTTTGGCCGTGTGATTTCTTTCACGAAAGCGTGACTCTGCAGGTTTCAAAGTGTAAGAGTCCAAACTGTAGGCGACATTTTAATTCAGCATCTGCAACATTTCTTTGCTTTAGGCGTGACTTCTTTACTGGTAGGCGTGATTTCTTCTCTATAACCTGCAAACAGCAAGCAAATTCATGCAATTCTAGCCTAAATTTTGCAAATAAATGGAAATAATGATGAATTTGAGGCCTAGAGCCCCACGGTGGGTGCCATTTGTGTGTGTGAGTTTTACACCTTCATGAAATAACAAGATTTAAAAGACAATTACACTATTCAAAGAAAACTAATCTAAATAATGCACAATTAATCTAAATATCTCATGGATCTCTAAAATAAAGTGGTAAATGAGGCTCTCAGCTATGATCCTCACTAGTGACACTCTAAAGATGAGAATTAAGCTATATGATATGCAAATTTAGATCTATTCTATCAAATTCTAGCTCTATTTGATAAATAATCTACTATGATCAAAGCAATTTAAGCTAATTAGCAATGAAAAATGATAAGTGAGTGATGTGGATGCAAATTGCAAGAGCTTTGCTGCAATTCAAAGATATGGAGTGGATGAATTATGCTTCTAAATGCCTTCAATATATAAGATTTTCCCAAGGGTAGGGGGTAGAGTGAGATAACCATGGTTATGCTTGGGTAAGGTCAATTGGCTTTGCTTTGTCCATAAATGGGGGGACAAGGAGGGGACAATCATTTAAATGGTTTCAAAAGGCTGGACCATTTCAACAAAAGTGAGTGATTTGTGTCCATTTTGTCTCATTTTTGCTTTGTTGAGGGAAATTAGTATTTATTAATTAATTAAAGTAATTAAATTTAGCCATGAAGGGTAAGATGTTCATTTTGATTTTTGCTTTCAACAACTATGTCATTAATTGAATTTAATCAATTTCATAGTGTTTTTTCCCCTTTTCAAGCTTTATTTAATCATTTAATCATTTAATTGAATTTTCCTTTGATTTGAATTGCCTTTGTTCCATTTATTGATTTTTCATATTATTTTGATGATTTGATGCCTTTGGCCAATTTTCCTTGTCTACAGTTTGTAAACCTGCTAGGAAAGGGGGTCTTAGTCTCCGCACTATAAGAAGTATGAATAACTTTCTTATGGCCAAAATCCTTTGGAGATTGTTCAAGAAATCGGGGGAATAGAGCACCCTATGGCACAATAAATATAACAGGGACAACACGGATTTCAACAATTTTTTGAACCATGAAACTGTCCAAGGAGGATCTTTCATTTAAAATAATACCTTGAGAAGAAAGGATTTGATCAAAAAGGGTATCAAATGGAAGGTCGATAATGGAAAGAATATTCTCTTTTGGGAAGATATTTGGATTCTTGATAAGTCTCTCAATGAGTTTCCAATCTGGAAGGAAAAGATGACTCAATGCAAACAGTGTTTGGGAATTCATGTGGCTGACTATTGGGAGGGGGATAAATGGACTGATTTGGCTAGGGTGGATCCTTATCTTAGAAGCCTGAATAAAATTTTGAATGATGTCTTTCTTGTTGATGAAGAGGATACTCTAATTTGGAAATATAATGCAAATGGATCTTTCTCTGTTTCATCTCTGTACATGAAGAACTTTGAAGATAGCCCTAAACCTTGCTGGGATAAGGCTTGGTATAAGGGTCTAACACCTAAAATTAATGTTTTTTTCTGGATCTTATTGGAGGATAAAGTTCTAACAATTGACAATCTCAGGAAAAGAGGCCTTGTTCTAACCAATAGGTGTTGTCTTTGCAAAAAAGATGAGGAGAATATCAACCATATGACTATCCACTATTCTTTGGCTAGGAAAATTTGGGGAAAATTCTTGAATTTGATGAATATGGAGTGGGTGTTTCCTCAGGACATTCAGGAGTTGTTCACTTATTGGAAGCCACCTACTAATAATAAATTCTTAATCTCTTTTTGGAACTTCTTCCTTCCTTTCATGTGTTCAGGGGTGTGGAAAGAAAGGAATGATAGAATTTTCAGAAACAAGGAGTCTAGCTAGGTTGTAATCTTCCATAAGATTAAGAGATCTCTTTTGGAAAATGTGGGGTTGATTAATAATTTTTAGGACCTGAAGGATGATTGGGAGACTAAAGTCTATAATAATTGGAAGCTTGAAGGAAGGAAGGTTTAGAATACCAAAAAAAGTCTGAGAAATTAGGCTAGATGAGATTGTTCCCCTAATGGATGGATTAAAGTCAATTTCGATGGTGCCTCTAAGGGCAACCCAGGAAGTGTTGGCTATGGCATAGTGATCCGAGATGATTATGAGAACTGTAAAGGGGCCATGGCCATTCCTATAGGATTCAATACCAACCATGTTGTGGAGGCTAACACTGCCCTTTATGGTTTGATATTAGCTAAGATTAAAAATTATACTAAAGTTTGGATTGAAGGGAATTCCCTAAATATTATTAAATGTTTGAAGAACACTATGACCCCATTGTGGAATATAGCCAATGTTATTAGCAAGGCTAAAAACATTATTGAATCATTTGATGAATGTTTGATAACTCATAACTTTAGGGAGGTCAACTTGGTAGCTGACTAGACTGCGAATGTGGCTTGTAAAAGCTAGGTGGATATTGAGTGGGATGATGGTTTTTCAGTCCCTTTTGAAGGGACATCATTAATTAATAAGGAGTGGGTGATTAGTAAGCAACACATTCTGAATGAAGAGCATATTAATGAGTATTGATTGCAGAAGTTTGTGTGATGTTCATGAAGGACAGTGGGGTGATTTTGAGATAATTATTGGGGCTTTTGGCATGATTTCTAGGTCTTTCTAGATATCAAAGGCTTTTATTATGACTCAAAGTCTAATTTGTAGAGTGTTGGGATTAATATTAAGAAGGGATTTCTAGAATTTTATAAAGCTATGGGAGGTAGGAAGAGAAGATGCGAGCTAAGGAACTGTAGTGAATGGAGCCAAAATGAGGAGGTATGGAAAATACTTAAAGATGGGGGTCTGGTGGTTTACATGGAGAAACTGCATGGAGGGAAAGTTGTTGTGACTAGGAACTTCATCAAATCCTAGAATAAAGGGAGTGTTATGGTTGGTACAAAAAACATGGAGGTGAATGAGGAGATAATAGCAGAAGTGACAGATCTGATGATTGAGGGCATTAACTTATATAGGGATAGGAAGATCTCGTATAAAGCCTTGGAGGCTTTTGCACCTACGGAGAAGGAGAGGAAATGTATGGTGAAGGTGGAAAACTCTTACTTTAATCCTAAGAGTATTTCCAGGCCTTGGCGTCTTGTTTTGTTTGTGATTATTGGCTACATTACCCTTGATGGTCATTATACTAAAATTTACAGCCATCATTTAATTCTTCTAAATCATTTTAGGCATGGGGTTAAAATTAACTTCCCTTTTTACTTGCTAAGCTATTTGAATGCATCTATCCTCAATTGGAAAAGGGACTCGGAGGGTGATCATGCTTTCCATGAATGGCTTATGGTCCTCATTTATGAGGTTCTCAAATCAAAGATGGTGGAAAGGCCCCGTTTTAACAGGAAAGCCCTTGAAGATTATGAAACCGATGGGAAAGAGTCTGAGGAGCCCTTTATGGAGTCTGAAACATAAGAAGATGAGAGTGACTCTGAGGAGTTTCAGGAATCCACTCCCAAAAGAAAAAGAAAGAAAAGTAAGGTGGAGGACTCAATCACAGAGATGGATTTTGAGGAAGAGGAGAGTAGGGAGGAAAGCTCCAAGAAGTAGGGAAAAAAAATGGAATCCATCAGTAAGTGCACCAGAGAAAAAAAGAGAAGAATAAAGTTGCTAAAAGGGTTTTAATTTCCTTTGATCAGGGTTCTTCTTCTCAGGATAGAAACCATAATAATTAGGATGACCATGTGGACAATGACCTTGCTATGGAAGAGAGTGTGGGGCTTGAGCAAAATGTTTTGGTTGATGATAATATTCTACATGATGTCACATAGGATGTGACTAATATTGAGAAAGATGGGCTGGGAAAGGATTCAGTCAACACAGGGAAGGATAAAGTGGAGAGATCCAAGGAGAAGATGGAGGGAGGGAACAAGGATTTTGAGAATCTAGGTTGTCTGACTTTTTTGACAACCCTTAGTAATATGAAAATTGACATTACTTCCATGAAGTCTAATATTCATTAGCTCCAAAAAGAGACGGGCGTTCTTAAAAAGATGAACCTGGGGGAGAAAACCATGGGCCAAACTATTGATGAGCTCATTTAGATTGTCGATAGGGCTGAGGAGCTCACTATCTTCAATGACAGAATTATTGGTATGGAGAAAAAAATTGGTAATAGTGATGGAATGACCAAAAGAATTGAGATAATGGAAAGTAGAATCGACAAGCTAGAGAAAATAATTAGGAATATAGTAGAGTAGAGATATGCTATCCTGAAGGTGTCGAATGAGCATGTGAAGATCCTGGTTGACAAGCTAGACCAAGGGAAAGGGGAGCAGGTGATCACTCAGGCCAAAGATGATCAAGGTCCCAGTAGGCGCACTAGATCTAGGTTTAGGAAGATGGAGGATGAGAAGAATAATGATATTGAAGATCTAAAAATTTCTGCAGCTAACATGTAGATGTTGGCTGATTAGGCAGCATAAATTTTGAAATGTGTTTAGATAGCAACTTGCTGTCTTGCTGTCCTTTTGTTGTCCTTTGTCTTTTTTTTGATCTTTTTGTTTAAGGACTCATTTGTGTGGCTTTTTTTGGTGTTGTTGCACTTGTCTTATTGGATCTTAAGTGCCTATTCTATAATCTTGATGTAAAAGGTTTCGAGACCTTTCAAAACTTGCTTTTACGTAATCAAAACATGTAGAAAGGGGAAAATATATCTCTATCATTAGGAAAACAATAAATTTTCTAGAGAAATACTTCAAATTTAAATATATAATAATTTTTTGAATTAATGACCTATAAGGAAGAAACAAAAAAATGACCAAGAGGTCTCTTGAAATATTACCCTAAACCAAATTGATACTTTAAACCAACACTAAACCAAATTAAACACTAACCTTTAAAAACATTGCAATCCTAACCCTAATATTAATTAAAATTTAAATCATGTTAAACTTTATACCTAAAATCTTAGTTGAGGAGAAACCTATTCAATAAAAAGAAACAACAAACCTTGAAAAACTAGATTGAATCCCAACCTTAACTCTATATCATATTACACATTAAAACCCAAGAAAAACCTAACCCTAACTAAGATTAAAAAAAATATGGTCACTTGATATTTATTAATCCCTAAACTTAACCCTAACCATTATGCTAAACTAAATTGAACTATAACCCTAATTTTAAACCTACCTAAATCTTAACTTATATAAAATCCAAATAAATGACCCTTGAAATCTAACACTCAACTTAAAACCCTAATTCTAATACAATTAAATTATAACCCTAACTCTATCCCTAATTGAACTCTAATTATAATCCTAAGTATAATCATATCTTATCCATAATCATACCCTTACCATAATCAATACCTATGTATAGTTAGCTTCAACCCTAACTATAACTCAAATATTTCCCTCTAACTCAATGCTAACCCTAACCTAACCTTAACTCTAACCCTAATTATGCTTCAACCATAACACTAATTAAGCTACAACTATATCCCTAATTGAAACCTAGCCATAATTTTATCCTGACTATAACCATAGTCTTAACCCTAACCCTAATATCCACCCTAACTAAACCCTAATATGAATCCTAATAAAAGCCTAATCTAAATCCTAACCAAAGTGTAATCAAAACCTTAACCTAGTCCTAACCTTAATCATAATTCTAATTCTAACCATAATACTAACTCTCACCCTTATAGCACCCCCAACCCAAACCCTAATCCTAACCATGATATAAACCCTAAGCCCTAATTGTAACCATGATATAAACCCTAACCCTAACCATAATCCCAATCCTAACCCTAAACCTAATCCTAAACCTAATCCTAATCATAACTCTAATCATAATCCTAACCCTAATCCTAAAACTAACCCTATAACCTCTCCTTAAGTATAATCTTAACCATAATCCTAAATTCTAAAACATAATCCTAATTCTAAACATAACAAATCCCTAACCCTAACCATAATACTCTAACCCTAACTATAATACCCTAACCCTAAAAAACACTAACCCTAACCATAATACCCTAACCCTAATCTTAACCATACCATAGATCCTAAATGCTAAACACTAATCCTAAACTTAATTGTTAACCCTAATTCTAAATGTTAAACCCTAAATCTAAAATCTTAAGCTAAACCATTAACCTAAATGGTAAACCCTCATCATCAATGCTAAACCCTGGACCTAAATGCTAACCCCTAAATGCTAATTATAATCGTATCATGAATCCTAAATATAACCATAACTCTAACTGTCATGCATATAAAACTCTATCCTTACCCTAACCCTAATATTAACCAAGATGTAAACCATAACCCTGATGATAATCATAATCCTAAACCCTAAATCATAACCCTAATTAGAACCACAACCCTAACCATAACAATAACCATGATCTAAACCCTTACTTTAGCCATAATCCTAGACCTAACCCTTGACCTAAATCCTAAACCATAATCCTAACATGAACCCTCAAAATAACCATAACCTAAACCATGCAGTAAGCTTCGAGAGTAGAATAGGATCACTTCTACTACATCCATCGGGCACTTATACATGGACAAACTAGCCAAATGTACATACTAAAAGTATTACCAATATGATACAACATAAGATTAAGAGATTACGCTTCATATGGTAAGACATCCTAAAGGCAAGGACTTATTTCTGATCATCCAAAAGGATGAGAGCATACTCTCTACTTGCAAAACTATCCTAGACTCAGGACTCTAGACTTACTCAACTCCAAATGCCCTTCTCTCTAAGGGAAGCATGCTTTTATAGGAAAATTGGAGAGGGGGTCTCAACTGATTGCTGACACATGTCAAGAATCAGGAGAACCACTTTATTAAAGTAGAGCACACTACTATAGTAGATGCCCACTATGACTTGTATGTCGGTCTGGGTGGACCCCAATATCTATGAACACAGTAGGGTGTTGACAAATGAGTAGACACAAGCAA
The DNA here is from genome assembly GCA_027943335.1 of Chamaecyparis obtusa. Taxonomy (NCBI): domain Eukaryota; kingdom Viridiplantae; phylum Streptophyta; class Pinopsida; order Cupressales; family Cupressaceae; genus Chamaecyparis; species Chamaecyparis obtusa. The sequence goes on along the minus strand of BSBK01000868.1, from coordinate 191,934 downwards.
CTCGTGATGCTTTCACTTTACACCTGAAAGTGACTATGGGAGAATCTCTTTTAAACCCGTGAAGAGATAAAGAACACAGACCCTATTAAGGTGTCGGGCTAACCCTTTTAGGATGGTAGTGGAGTCTACCCCTAGTTTTGTTCAACCAGACTTTGGTAACTGGTGTACAATTATTATAATTTCTGATGGTTGGGAAACTCATTACTCCAGAGCCAATATGTGCCATGTACATAATGAATATGTGCAAAAACACATATGGATGGTTTTTAGAGAAATGATTAGCTCTTCCCAAAAGCTGACACATCGGATGAGGTCATGTAAGAGAGTAGAAGTGTAGATGACAACCCCATCCACTTAGGTATATCATTGATGCTTTGGTGAGTGGTATTCAAGATCAATGTCTGATTCTTCCTGAGATGGAATACTCATTACGTTCATTAATCTTTCTTCAAGAGTTTCTTCTTTCCAAAGAATTCTTTGACAAAGATGAACATGTGCCTGTTTTGTGGGATTACCAATATCCCATGGTTCTGGTTTGGTCTAGAAAGTAGTAAAAATCCAAATTGGTTGTCTAGTATGAGGATGTGCCCAATGATGTAAACATTGTAGTTCCATTGTATTTTGTTGCTGCAAAGAGGGGCCATAGATAGAGAAGATATACCTATTTATAGGATTTTCAATATAGGAATGGAATGTGATTTTATACAAATACCCATAATTACAGGTTGTTGGATGTATCTGATGATCATGTGGGAAAACTACTCTAAAATAATTTCCCAATTGATTGATGCTTAACCATCGCTGTTGATCAGGAATATGAGTGCTGCTGAGGATTTGAGAAGGCCATTCAAAAGAGATCACACTGGTGATAATAGGCCATTCAGGAGAGGTAGGATTGCTGAATGCATGTTGGAGATAATTTTTAATTTCTTCATCAGATGGATGACAAGGCTGTCGTTGAATTACTGCATCATTTAGAAGTTGTCGTGATGCTTCAAAATGTCAATTCCTTTTTTCTAGATACAGTTGATGTGTTAGAACATTCAAATTTTCTTGCCATGACACATTTCTAATAAAATTATATTCTTCTTTGCATTCTCTGATCATTCGGACATTATGTTGTTGTTGCTGGGCTTGTTGATTATGAGTGAATTCTTCAATCAACACTCTTCGTTGATCTTCATAGAGTTGCCGCATCCAAGGACAATTATCATCATGACTATTAAACACCATATTGAGGTTATGAATGATATCTTCCTGAGACTGGGCTTGTTCTGTAAAGAGATTTGGCTATAAAACAACTTGTCTATGACCTTCCCCAGGCTGAGTGTGATTGAGACTATGAACCATGTGAATAGATCCTTCTCGACTGAGAAAATCAGCTAAGATATTTTTGGAACCTTCAATGTGCTCTGTATCAAAATCAAAAGTATCAAGAATTTGTGCCCAACGGAGCAATCTTTCTCGCACAACTCTATTTTTTGATTCTTTGCGAAAGAATCTAGGAAGATTTTTCAAATCACTTCGCAGAAGAAATTTATGATCACCAATAAACAGCTAAAAATTTTCAAATGCTTTGACCATGGCTAAAATTTCTTTATGTGTAGAGTGGTAATTAAGTTCAGCACCTTTAAAAGATCCAGATTCATACCTGACAATTTCTTCTCTGATTTGATTAGTCTGTTTTACTTCTTCTAGCAGTACTGCACCCCATGCGGTGTCACTTGCATCTATACGAATGATTTTCTTCCCAGATCCTCGGATTTTAAGGTGAGGAAGATGCTGACATTGCTGTTTAATTTGTTGAATAACTTGATTGTGAACGTCAGACCAAGGAGGTGCATTTTTCTTTAACAGTTTGTTGAGCTCTTTGTGTGCTTCTGCAATATTCTAGAAGTATCCTCCAATGTAATTGATTAATCCAAGAAATCGTTGTAATGATTTCTTATCCTTGACTTCTACCTGTTGAATTGTTTCAAGGAGATGTTTCTGTGGATAGATCTTTCCATTTGGCTCAATTATTGTGCCAATAAAGATAAGGCTTTCAGTACACCAACTAATTTTGGAGGGATTTAAACAAATTCCATTTGTCTGACATATTGACAGAAATTTCTTGAGATGCTCAAGATGAGATTTGTGATCTTGACTAAAAATCATAATATCATCTATGTAAGGTTGAAGAAATTTTGCATAAGGGGCAAAGATTTTATCCATAATACCTTGAAAGATGGAGGGAGTAGTTTTGAATCCAAATGGTAAAACTGTCCATTCATACAGCCCTTGTGGAACTGTGAAGGCTGTTTTGTATTGATCTTCTTTTCTGATTTTTACCTGCCAAAATCCTTTTGTCAGATCAAATTTACTAAAAACATTACATCCTTGAATTCGCTACCATATATAATCCTTGTTGGGCAAGGGATGCTGATTACTTTCAAGACATGCATTAAGAGGTTTATAATTGACAACCAATCTTCTTTCTAATAGTTCATTCCCATGTTCATCTTTTTTAGGAACATACATCACATGACAAGAGAATGGGCTTGTACTAGGTTTGATCAATCCTTTGTCTAAAAGTTCAGAAATTTCTTTTTCACATAATTCCTGATCTGTTTTGGAGAGAATGAGATAATTGGCTTTTCTTTTTGGGATCATTTCTATTCCATTCTGATCTTTCTTTAGAGTAAGTGAACATTCAAATGATCTCTAGTATTTTTGGAGATCTTTGGTAAGTACAGTAGCAGAAAAATCTTTCTGAACTTGCTCAAGATCTAACTTTGCATTTTCTGCTTGTCGTGTAAACCAAACACGATGTCCTGGTTGAATGATCTTATCTTTTGGGAAAAGTGTGAGTCTTGGAGAATATGCCTTGGCTTCATTGATTTGTATGACAGAACCTACACTAAATGAAATACTGGTGCTAGATTTACCAATGGTATATGGACTCCATTGCTGTAGAGTAGCACTTCCTATAATACAATCATAGGATTCTACTAGAAATTCAAAAAATTTGGTCTGATGGAGATTGGAACCAAACTTTAATGGAATCAAGGCTTTATGTTTCACATGATTACCATTACTTGTAAGTGAGTTAATTGAAGTTGTTGTTGTGGTCAACCAATCTCTAGGGAAATAGTAAGCATGAGCTAGATTACAATCTGCTCTTGAGTCTAATAAAGCACACAATGTATAAGCTTTTATTCCTGGTAATTTAACTACAATCAAGAATGCTGGACAAGGACTTGAAAACCCTTTCAGATAGGTATAAATGTTATGTTTCTCTTCAACTACTTCTGTTTCTTCTTTTGTCTCTGAAACCAGTGTTGTAACAGGTGTGAAAGAAGACTTCACATTTTAACTGTTCAAGTTCTGTCAGATACTTATCTAAAGAACTAAGAGAACTTGAAGATGCTTGACTTTCTCTTAAATTCTTTTGAACATAAAGGATCTCTTTGTTTACATCAGCTTTTACTTTATACAAGAAAGCTAAGCGATTTTCCAACCACTCAATCTTTGAGGATTTTTGAAATCCTTTTTGTGCAGTTGGATTTGGAGTGTATTCTAATGTGGATTTTGATCCTGGCCTATCATTATTTACCCACTACATATCAGGGTGTTGACTGAGTATTTCTTCCTTAGCATTTTTGGCTTTGATTATCTCATGAGTAATCTTTTGATGCTGATAGGGAGTCACATAGTTTTCTTTTTGATTTTCCAGATGTTGAATCTTCTTATCGAGATCATCTAGATTTTCTTGAATCTGAGAATCTTCTAGATTTTCTTGAATCTGAGAATCTTCTAACTCATATTCATTGTCTATAAATGTTTTCCTAAATGGGGAGAAGCATCCTCGTCCTCTTTTTGGAAAGAATTTTCCACGAGACCAATTGTTTCTAGAGGAAAACATATTGCACATAAAAGAAACTTCAGAATCTTCAGATGCTTAATGAAAACTTTGAGAATCAAATTCTGAGTGTAGACCAAAATGATGGACAAGAGGCTCTTGTTCAACTGAAATATCTAAATCAAAAATTTGAAGACAATAGTCTTCAAAATCAGAGGAGAAAGGACTATTAACTTCTGTTAAGGGCAAATAATCTAGTCCCACTTTCCTTAATGTGCGAACTTTCTTTGAATGTTCAGGCTTATGGCGCTGATCACATTTGTTTGCATAATGAGGCCCTTTACATATGTAACATTTTGGTTCAAAGTCCTTTTTGATGCGATGCTTATTCCGCAAAAAGGGCTTTTTATATCTTTTCTTCCTTCTAAATTTTTGATGCTTTGAATATTTGTATTCAGGATACTTAGTTCGTTGCTTGCGATGTGAGAAATTCTTTTTCTCATGCTTCTGACATCCATAACTATTTTTCAAGCAATAACATACTCCATGTTTAAGATAAGGTAAGACAACCTTTTTCTGTTTCTATTTTTTCTTTTCAGAACATAGTTCTTCATTGATTTCTCTAATGAATTGAACTAATTGTGGAAATGTGACATCATTGATTGTCATATCTGGAGTATTTAGTATGCTATTTAGAATTCTTTCCCTATAATAAGACTCCAATTGTGAGGGAAATCCTTCTTAGAATGTATTGTACATCCAAGCATTATTGTTCTTTTGTCCAGACATGTAGAAATTCACATATTGTTCTTTACAATAATCTTCAAAGAATTTCATGTCACATATTCTATTTTCCTTAAATCTTTTGTAGGCTGTTCTTTTCTCATTTTCATGCTATCCCACAAACATTCTATATAAGGACTCACAAATAGGATTAACTCCTGAGTGAATAAGGTCTTCCTTATATTGTAGTTCTAAAGAGTCCCATGTTGTTCAGGCTATGCCTGTTAGAGCATTTAGAGCTTGTCTGATGGCTTGTTCTGTAGTCACACCATCAATAGTATTGATAGCATTATCAATCCATGCTCGTAAAATATCAATTGTGGCTTTCTTCCTTATTGAATCATAATCATCAAAATTAGTCAGAGGTGGAGACACGTCTGACAAATTATGAATTCTATCAAATGGGCCATTGGAATTTTCCTGCTTCACCATATTAACAGCATGCCATTTCCCTATTTTCTTATCAAATTCCTAAGGCTTGGGTTCTGGCACATCTAATAGTAATGGCTTTCCTAATTGTTGACATTTTAATCTCTCTAGATCTTCTGTGGCATCAGGGAAAGTCCATTTTTTTGAGTTGGTCTTCTGTAGAGTTACTTTAAACTCATCAAACTAATGGATTACTACTTGTTCAAGTGTTTGTGTAACTATGGATATGGCTTGAGTAACATTTTGAGCATCCACATACTGTTGTGAGCTAACTTGTTTAACTATTCTTTGAACTTGAGAAGTGGTTTTCTAGACTTGTAAATGTTGAGTTTGTTTGGCTTGCTCGGTCCACCAAGCTTCTGCTAAAGTTTTAAAACTAGAATAATCACGACGAAGGGCGGCGATATCCTAAAAAATTGTAAAAGACATGATACTGGCAAGGTGACTTTCCAAAGCTTTGAGAGAGGCTAACACTTCATGGAAGTTAGAATTTTGATTGGCTTCACGTTTTTGACACTGAAGTTCAGCTTGCAAAAGATGCTGATGTGTATCTTGTTGAAAAAGTAATGCTTTGCGGAGACAGAGATTAGCATAATTAAGCATTTTAGACTGTGTTGTAGCATCAGGTTGACCTTGTGCACTGACATGTTGAGGCCAATATGGAATTGAGAATTTTTCATCTGACGAGTTAAGCATGAAATCACAAAAAGGTGGTATTCCTTTGGGTACTGCTATGGGTACACTGGTAGATGCTTTCTCGGATGCTATAATATCTGGCTTACAGAATGGTGTATTGTGTCCTGATAAAATCATTCTCACATGAAAGGTATTTTTGACATATTTACAATGATCGCATTGTAGACTTCCATCATCTAACTCACTGAACTGTGGATGTTCATAGTGGTTGATAGTTTGAGTAAGAGGATTGGAGATTGATGTTGTAGGTTCTCTGAAAGATTATTTGCAGTTTGAACAATATAGAGATCCTTGAGAGTCGGGGATACAATTCATATGGTTACACTGAGTTGGTGGTTTTACAGATAGACTTGACTCAATTCGCTGAAAACCTTTGGAACTAGATCCAAAATATTTTCTGGAATTTGGCTCATCAAAGAGGATATGGGCTTTTCCAGGTGTTTCCTTGATACTTGCAATAGTGGTAAGGTTCTTTGGCATGTTTCTTTGCTGAAGAGCTCTAGTATCAATGATCCAATTTTTTGGAACTTGGATATCTGCAAGATTTATCATTTTGGGTACTGTAAGCTGAGCACCTTTGGTTTGGGTTTTCCATAACAAAGAATATTTAGCTTTAGACTTATCAGATCGAGGATCCTTGACTATTGGAACAGTGGTGTTAAACAACCAACCATACAATGAAAAATACAAAGCATGGGTTTTGGATCCAGGTTTCATATCTAGGTAATGAGTACCAAATTGAAACATAAGGAATTTATCTAGATGTGGATCTGACAAACTAATTGCAAAGTTTGGGACTACATCAAAAGCTGTCGCTCCTGCAGCCATTGGAGGAGAAATTCCTCCCATTAACATGTCACAATATCTATTATGATGGACATCAAGAAGAGTCATAAAGACTGTAGCTGGGATTCCTTTCCTATACAGTGGTTCACATCCAACAATAATACTACCTATATGCAAATATTTGTATCCATTTTTGGTTTTTGCTTGTTTGACAAGACTTTGTATCTCTTTACTAGACATAAGATTAATGAAGCTATGTGCTTCATCATTATGGACTTCGACTTGTAATTCTATTACTTTACAAACAGTCTTAGACTTATACTGAAGCATTCCTAAATCGGAATATATTTCTTTCCAATTTTTTGTAGGAAGCCTAAATCTTTTTTCAGGTAATTCAAATTTATCATGATTATCTACATGCATATCTTCATCCAAAATAACATTATTTAAAGAGTGAAAGATTGAACCAAGACTCACAAGTTCTTCTATTTCTGGTTTGTTGAATTCATCTTCAGAATTCTATGTTCCTTCCATCCCGTTCTGCTTCGCACTACTTCTCTTTGTTGAGCTACTCTCCCAACCTCTAAAATGATTTTCCATGACTTAAACAATGAGGTCTTACGTCACCCAAAAAACACAAGGAAGCAAGGATAAAGGAATGTATCACAGATTTAAGACACGAGAGTAGAACAAATAGAATTATTTTTATTGACACAGTGGCTCTGATACCAATTTTTACAGTAAGCTCCGAGAGTAGAATAGGATCACTTCTACTACATCCATCAGCTTTTACTGTATACAAGAAAGCTAAGTGATTTTCCAACCACTCAATCTTTGAGGATTTTTGAAATGCTTTTTGTGCAGTTGGATTTGGAGTGTATTCTGATGTGGATTTTGATCCCGGCCTATCATTATTTACCCACTGCATATCAGGGTGTTGACTGAGTATTTCTTCCTTAGCATTTTTGGCTTTGATTATCTCATGAGTAATCTTTTGATGCTGATAGGGAGTCACATAGTTTTCTTTTTGATTTTCCAGATGTTGAATCTTCTTATCTAGATTTTCTTGAATCTGAGAATCTTCTAACTCATATTCATTGTCTATAAATGTTTTCCTAAATGGGGAGAAGCATCCTCGTCCTCTTTGTGGAAAGAATTTTCCACAAGACCAATTGTTTCTAGAGGAAAACATATTGCACATAAAAGAAACTTGAGAATCTTCAGATGTTGAATGAAAAATTTCAAACTCAAATTCTGAGTGTAGACCAAAATGACAGACAAGAGGCTCTTGTTCAACTAAAATATCTGAATTAGAAATTTGAAGACAATAGTCTTCAGAATCAGAGGAGAAAAGACTATTAACTTTTGTTAAGGGCAAATAATCTAGTCCCGCTTTCCTTAATGTGTGAACTTTCTTTGAATGTTCAAGCTTATGGTGCTGATCACATTTGTTTGCATAATGAGGCCCTTTACATATGTAACATTTTGGTTTAAAGTCCTCCTTTTTGATGCAATGCTTATTCCACAAAAAGGTTTTTTTATATCTTTTCTTCCTTCTGAATTTTTGATGCTCTAAATATTTGTATTCAGGATACTTAGTCCATTGCTTGTGACGTGAGAAATGCTTTTTCTCATGCTTCTGACATCCATAACTATTTTTCAAGCACTGACATACTCCATGTTTAAGATAAGGTAAGACAAACTTTTTTTGTTTCTATTTTTTCTTTTCAAAACATAGTTCTTCATTGATTTCTCTAATGAATTGAACTAATTGTGGAAATGTGACATCATTGATTGTCATCTCTGGAGTATTTAGTGTGCTATTTAGAATTCTTTCCCTATAATAAGACTACAATTGTGAGGGAAATCCTTCTAAGAATGTATTGTACATCCAAGCATTATTGTTCGTTTGTCCAGACATGTAGAAATTCACATATTGTTCTTTACAATAATCTTCAAAGAATTTCATGTCACATATTCTATTTTCCTTAAATCTTTTGTAGGCTGTTCTTTTCTCATTCTCATGTTGTCCCACAAACATTCTGTATAAGGACTCACAGACAGGATTAACTCCTGAGTGAATAAGGTCTTCCTTATATTGTAGTTCTAAAGAGTCCCATGTTGTTCGAGCTATGTCTGTTAGAGCATTTAGAGCTTGTCTGATGGCTTGTTCTATAGTCACACCATCAATAGTATTGATAGCATTATCAATCCATGCTTGTAAAATATCAATTGTGGCTTTGTTATTTATTGGATCATAATCATCAAAATTAGTCAGAGGTGGAGACACGTCTGACAAATTATGAATTCTATCAAATGGGCCATTGGAATTTTTTTGCTTTACCATATTAACAGAGTGCCATTTCCCTTTTTTCTTATCAAATTCCTGAGGCTTGGGTTCTGGCACATCTAATAGTAATGGCTTTCCTAATTTTTGACATTTTAATCTCTCTAGATCTTCTATGGCATCAGGAAAAGTCCATTTTTTTGTGTTGGTCTTCTGTAGAGTTACTTTCAACTCATCAAACTGATGGATTACTACTTGTTCAAGTGTTTGTGTAACTGTGGATATGGCTTGAGTAACATTTTGAGCATCCACATACTGTTGTGAGCTAACTTGTTCAACTATTCTTTGAACTTGAGAAGTGGTTTTCTGAACTTGTTGTAAATGTTGAGTTTGTTTGGCTTGCTCGGTCCACCAAGCTTCTGCTAAAGTTTTAAAACTAGAATAATCACGGCGAAGGGCAGCGATATCCTGGAAAATTGTAAAAGACATGATACTAGCAAGGTGACTTTCCAAAGCTTTGAGAGAGGCTAACACTTCATGGAAGTTAGAATTTTGACTAGCTTCAAGTTTTTGATGCTGAAGTTCAGCTTGCAAAAGACGCTGATGTCTATCTTGTTGAAAAAGTAATGCTTTGCGGAGATAGAGATTAGCATAATTAAGCATTTTAGACTGTGTTGTAACATCAGGTTGACCTTGTGCAATGACATGTTGAGGCCAATATGGAATTGAGAATTTGTCATCTGACGAGTTAAGCATGAAATCGCAAAAACATGGTATTCCTTTGGGTACTGCTATGGGTACACTAGTAGATGCTTTCTCAGATGCTATAATATCTGGCTCAGAGAATGGTGTATTGTGTCCTGATAAAATCATTCTCACATGAAAGGTATTTTTGACATATTTACAATGATCACATTGTAGACTTCCATCATCTAACTCACTGAACTGTGGATGTTCATAGTGGTTGATAGTTTGAGTAAGAGGATTGGAGATTGATGTTGTAGGTTCTCTGAAAGATTGTTTGCAGTTTGAGCAATATAGAGATCCTTGAGAGTCGGGGATACAATTTAGATGGTTACACTGAGTTGGTGTTTTTACAGATAGACTTGACTCAATTCGCTGAAAACCTTTGGAACTAGATCCAAAAGATTTTCTAGAATTTGGCTCATCAAAGAGGATATGGGCTTTTCCAGGTGTTTCCTTGATACTTGCAATAGTGGTAAGGTTCTTTGGCATGTTTCTTTGATGAAGAGCTCTAGTATCAATGATCCAATTTTTTGGAACTTGGAATCTGCAAGATTTATCATTTTGGGTACTGTAAGCTGAGCACCTTTGGTTTGGGTTTTCCATAACAAAGAATATTTAGCTTTAGACTTATTAGATCAAGGATCCTTGACTATTGGAATGGTGGTGTTAAACAACCAACCATACAAAGAAAAATACAAAGCATGGGTTCTGGATCCAGGTTTTATATCTAGGTAATGAGTACCAAATTGAAACATAAGGACTTTATCTAGATGTGGATCTGACAAACTAATTGCAAAGTTTGGGACTACATCAAAAGCTATCGCTGCTGCAGCCATTGGAGGAGAAATTACTCCCATTAACATGTCACAATATCTATTATGATGGACATCAAGAAGAGTCATAAAGACTGTATCTAGGATTCCTTTCCTATACAGTGGTTTGCATCCAGCAATAATACTACCTATATGCAGATATTTGTATCCATTTTTTGTTTTTTCTTGTTTGACAAGACTCTGTATCTCTTTACTAGACATAAGATTAATGAAGCTATGGCTTCATCATTATGGACTTCAACTTGTAATTCTATTACTTTAAAAACCATCTTAGACTTATACTGAAGCATTCCTAAATCAAAATATATTTCTTTCCAATTTTTTGTAGGAAGCCTAAATCTTTTTTCAGGTAATTCAAATTTATCATGATTATCTACATGAAGAAATAATTAGTCAACACGCTGAATTGTAGTGGGTAAATAATGATAGGCCAGGATCAAAATCCACATCAGAATACACTCCAAATCTAAATGCACAAAAAGCATTTCAAAAATCCTCAAAGATTGAGTGGTTGGAAAATCGCTTAGCTTTCTTGTATACAATAAAAGCTGATTTAAACAAAGAGATCCTTTATGTTCAAAAGAATTTAAGAGAAAGTCAAGCATCTTCAAGTTCTCTTAGTTCTTTAGATAAGTATTTGACAGAACTTGAATAGTCAAAATGTGAAGAGTCTTCTTTCACACCTATTACAACACTGGTTTCAGAGACAACAGAAGAAACATAAGCAGTTGAAGAGAAACATAACATTTATACCTATCTGAAAGGGTTTTCATGTCCTTATCCAGCATTCTTGATTATAGTTAAATTACCAGGAATAAAAGCTTATACGTTGTGTGCTTTATTAGACTCAGGAGCATATTGTAATCTAGCTCATGCTTACTGTTTCCCTAGAGATTGTTGGACCACAACAACAACTTCAATCAGCTCACTTACCAGTAATGGAAATATTGTGAAACATAAAGCCTTGATTCCATTAAAGTTTGGTTTGAGTCTCCATCAGACCAAATTTTTTGAATTTCTAGTAGAATCCTATGATTGTGTTATAGGAAGTGCTACTCTACGACAATGGAGTCCATATACCATTGGTAAATCTAGCACCGGTATTTCATTTACTGTAGGGTCTATCACACAAATCAATGAAGCCAGGGCATATTCTCCAAGACTCACACTTTTCCCAAAAGATAAGATCATTCAACCAAGACAACGTGTTTGGTTTACATGACAAGTAGAAAATGTAAAGTTAGATCTTGAGCAAGTTCAGAAAGATTTTGCTGCTACTGTAGTTACCAAAGATCTCCAAAAATACCAGAGATCATTTGAATGTTCACTTACTCTAAAGAAAGATTAGAATGGAACAAAAATGATCCCAAAAAGAAAAGCCAATTATCTCATTCTCTCCAAAACAGATCAGGAATTATGTGAAAAAGAAATTTCTGAACTTTTAGACAAAGGATTGATCAAACCTAGTACAAGCCAATTCTCTTGTCATGTGATGTATGTTCCTAAAAAAGATGAACATGGGAATGAACTATCAGAAAGAAGATTAGTTGTCAATTATAAACCTCTTAATGCATGTCTTGAAAGTAATTAGCATCCCCTACCTAGCAAGGATTATATATGGCAAGGAATTCAAGGATGTAATGTTTTCTATAAATTTGATCCGACAAAATGATTTTGGTAGGTAAAAATTAGAAAAGAAGATCAATACAAAACAAAGTTCTCAGTTCCACAAGGGCTGTATAAATGGATAGTTTTACCATTTGGAATCAAAACTGCTCCCTCCATCTTTCAAGGTATTATGGATAAAATCTTTGCCCCTTATGCAAAATTTCTTCAACCTTACATAGATGATATTCTGAATTTTAATCAAGATCACAAATCTCATCTTGAGCATCTCAAGAAATTTCTGTCAATATGTCAGACAAATGGAATTTTCTTAAATCCCTCCAAAATTAGTTGGTGTACTGAAAGCCTTATCTTTGTTGGCACAAGAATTGAGCCAAATGGAAAGATCTATCCACAAAAACATCTCCTTGAAACAATTCAATAGGTAGAAGTCAAGGATAAGAAATCATTACAATGATTTCTTGGATTAATAAATTACATTGTAGGATACTTCCAGAATATTGCAGAAGCACACAAAGAGCTCAACAAACTATTAAAGAAAAATGAACCTGCTTGGTCTAATGTTCACAATCAAGCTATTCAACAAATTAAACAGCAATGTCAGCATCTTCCTCACCTTAAAATCCCAGGATCTGGCAAGAAAATTGTTCATAGAGATGCAAGTGACACCGCATGGGGTGCAGTACTGCTAGAAGAAGTAAAATAGACTAATCAAATCAGAGAAGAAATTGTCAGGTATGAATATGGATCTTTTAAAGGTGCTGAACTTAATTACCACTCTACACATAATGAACTTTTAGCCGTGGTCAAAGCATTTGAAAAGTTTCAACTGTTTATTAGTGATCATAAATTTCTTCTGCGAAGTGATTTGAAAAATCTTCCTGGATTCTTTTGCAAAGAATCAAAAAATAAAGTTGTGCAAGCAAGATTGCTCTATTGGGCACAAATTCTTGATACTTTTGATTTTGATACAGAGCACATTGAAGGTTCCAAAAATATCTTAGCTGATTTTCTCAGTCAAGAAGGATCTATTCACATGGTTCATAGTCTCAATCACACTCAGCCCGGGGAAGGTCATAGACAAGTTGTTTAACAGCCAAATCTCTTTATAGAAGAAGCTCAGTCTTAGGAAGATATCATTCATAACCTCAATATGGTGTTCAATAGTCATGCTGATAATTGTCCTTGGACACGGCAACTCTATGAAGAGTGACGAAGAGTGTTGATTGAAGAATTCACTCATATCAACAAGCCCAGCAATGACAACATAATGTCTGAATGATCATAGAACGCAAAGAAGAATATAATTTTATTAGCAATGTGTCATGGCAAGAAAATTTGAATGTTCTAACACATCAACTGTATCTAGAACAAAGGAATCAACATTTTGAAGCATCACGACAACTTCTAACTGATGTAGTAATTCAACGATAGCCTTGTCATCCATCTGATGAAGAAATTAAAAATTATGTCCAACATGCAGTCAGCAATCCTACCTCTCTTGAATGGCCTATTATCACCAGTGTGATCTCTTTTGAATGGCCTTCTCAAATCCTCAGCAGCACTCATATTCCTGATCACTAGCGATGGTTAAGCATCAATCAATTGGGAAATTATTTTAGAGTATTTTTCCCACATGATCATTAGATACAGCCAACAACCTATAATTATGGGTATTTGCATAAAATCACATTCCATTCCTATATTGAAAATCCTATAAATAGGTATATCTTCTCTATCTATGGCCCCTCTTTGCAGCAACAAAATACAATGGAACTACAATGTTTACATCATTGGGCACATCCTCATACTAGACAACCAATTTGGATCTTCACTACTTTCCAGACCAAACTAGAACCATGGGATATTGGTAATTCCACAAAATAGGCACATGTTCATCTTTGTCAAATAATTCTTTGGAAAGAAGAAACTCTTGAAGAAAGATTAATGAACGTAATGAGTATTCCATCTCAGGAAGAATCAGACAGTGATCTTGAATACCACTCACCAAAGCATCAATGATATACCTAAGTGGATGGGGTTGTCATCCACACTTCTACTCTCTTACGTGACCTCATCGAATGTGTCAGCTTTTGGGAAGAGCTGATCATTTCTCTAAAAACCATCCATATGTATTTTTGCACATATTCATTATGTACGTGGCACATATTGGCTCTGGAGTAATGAGTTTCCCAACCATCAGAAATTATAATAATTGTACACCAGTTACCAAAGTTTGGTTGAACAAAACTAGGTGTAGACTCCACTACCGTCCTAAAAGGGTTAGCCTGACACCTTAATAGGGGCCGTGTTCTTTATCTCTTCATGGGTTTAAAAGAGATTCTCCCGTAGTCACTTTCAGGTGTAAAGTGAAAGCATCATGAGTTGCTTGTGTCTACTCATTTGTCAGCGCACTACTGTGTTCGTAGATATTGGGCTCCACCCAAACTGATATACAAGTCATAGTGGGCATCTACTGTAGTAGTGCGCTCTACTTTAATAAAGTGGTTCTCTTGATTCTTGACATGTGTCAGCAATCGGTTGAGATCCCCTCTCCAATTTGCCTGTAAAAGCATGCTTCCCTAAGATAGAAGGGCATTCGAAGTTGAGTAAGTCTAGAGTCCTGAGTCTAGGATAGTTCTGCAAGTAGAGAGTATGCTCTCATCCTTTTGGATGATCAGAAATCAAACCTTGCCTTTAGGATGTCTTACCATATGAAGCGTAATCTCCTCATCTTATGTTGTATCATATTGGTAATACTTTTAGTATGTAAATTTGCCTGGTTTGTCCATGTATAAGCACCCAATGGATGTAGTAGAAGTGATCCTATTCTACTCTCAGAGCTTACTATAAAAATTGGTATCAGAGCCACTGTCTCAATAAAAATAATTATGTTTGTTCTACTCTTGTGTCTTAAATCTGTGATACATTCCTTTATCCTTGCTTCCTTGTGTTTTCTGAATGACATAAGACCTCATTGTTTAAGCCGTGGAAAGGCATTTTAGAGGCTAGGAGAGTAGCTCAACAAAGACAAGTAGTGCGAAGCAGAATGGGATGGAAGGAACACAGAATTCTGAAGATGAATCAACAAACCAGAAATAGAAGAACTTGTGAGTCTTGGTTTAGTCTTTCACTCTTTAAATAATGTTAATTTGGATCATAAAAGAAGACCAATACAAAATAGCCTTCTCAGTTCCACAAGGGCTGTATGAATGGACAGTTTTACCATTTGGAATCAAAACTGCTCCCTCCATCTTTCAAGGTATTATGGATAAAATCTTTGCCCAATATGCAAAATTTCTTCAACCTTACATAGATGATATTCTGATTTTTAGTCAAGATCACAAATCTCATCTTGAGCATCTCAAGAAATTTCTATCAATATGTCAGACAAATGGAATTTGTTTAAATCCCTCCAAAATTAGTTGGTGTACTGAAAGCCTTATCTTTATTGGCACAAGAATTGAGCCAAATGGAAAGATCTATCCATAGAAACATCTCCTTGAAACAATTCAATAGGTAGAAGTCAAGGATAAGAAATCATTACAATGATTTCTTGGAAGAATCAATTACATTGCAGGATACTTCCAAAATATTGCAGAAGCACACAAAGAGCTCAACAAACTGTTAAAGAAAAATGCACCTCCTTGGTCTGACATTCACAATCAGGCTATTCAATAAATTAAATAGCAATGTCAGCATCTTCCTCACCTTAAAATCTCAAGATCTGGCAAGAAAATTGTTCATAGAGATGCAAGTGACACCGCATGGGGTGCAGTACTGCTAGAAGAAGTAAAAAAGACTAATCAAATCAGAGAAGAAATTTTTAGGTATTAATTTGGCTCTTTTAAAGGTGCTGCACTTAATTACCACTCTACACATAAAGAAATTTTAGCCATGGTCAAAGCATTTGAAAAGTTTTAGCTGTTTATTGGTGATCATAAATTTCTTCTACAAAGTGATTTGAAAAATCTTCCTAGATTCTTTTGCAAAGAATCAAAAAATAAAGTTGTGCAAGCAAGATTGCTCCATTGGGCACAAATTCTTGATACTTTTGATTTTTATACAGAGCACATTGAAGGTTCCAAAAATATCTTAGCTAATTTTCTCAATTGAGAAGGATCTGTTCACATGGTTCATAGTATCAATCACACTCAACCCAGGGAAGGTCACAGACAAGTTGTTTTACAGCCAAATCTCTTTACAAAACAAGCTTAGTCTCAGGATGATATCATTCATAACCTCAATATGGTGTTCAATATTCATGCTGATAATTTTCCTTGGATACAGCAACTCTATGAAGATCGACGAAGAGTGTTGATTGAAGAATTCACTCATAATCAACAAGCCCAGCAATGACAACATAATGTCTGAATGATCAGAGAATGCAAAGAAGAATATAATTTTGTTAGCAATGTGTCATGGCAAGAAAATTTGAATGTTCTAACACATCAACTGTATCTAGAACAAAGGAATCGACATTTTGAAGCATCACGACAACTTCTAACTGATGCAGTAATTCAACGACAACCTTTTCATCCATCTGATGAAAAAATTAAAAATTATCTCCAACATGCAGTCAGCAATCCTACCTCTCCTTAATGGCCTATTATCACCAGTGTGATCTCTTTTGAATGGCCTACTCAAATCTTGAGCAGCACTCATATTCCTGATCAGCAGTGATGGTTAAGCATCAATCAATTGGGAAATTATTTTAGATTATTTTTCCCACATGATCATCAAATATAGCCAACAACCTATAATTATGGGTATTTGCATAAAATCACATTCCATTCCTATATTGAAAATCCTATAAACAGGTATATCTTCTCTATCTATGGCCCCTCTTTGCAGCAACAAAATACAATGCACCTACAATGTTTACATCATTGGGCACATCCTCATACTAGACAACCAATTTGGATCTTCACTACTTTCCAGACCAAACCAGAACCATGGGATATTGGTAATCCCACAAAACAGGCACATGTTCATCTTTGTCAAATAATTCTTTGGAAAGAAGAAACTCTTGAAGAAAGATTAATGAACATAATGAGTATTCCATCTCAGGAAGAATCAGATAGTGATCTTGAATACCACTCACCAAAGCATCAATGATATACCTAAGTGGATGGGGTTGTCATCCACACTTCTACTCTCTTACATGACCTCATCTGACATGTCAGCTTTTGGGAAGAGCTGATCATTTCTCTAAAAACCATCCATATGTGTTTTTGCACATATTCATTATGTACGTGGCACATATTGGCTCTGGAGTAATTAGTTTCCCAACCATCAGAAATTATAATAATTGTACACCAGTTACCAAAGTCTGGTTAAAAAAAACTAGGTGTAGACTCCACTACCATCCTAAAAGGGTTAGCCCGACACCTTAATAGGGTCCGTGTTCTTTATCTCTTCATGAGTTTAAAAGAGATTCTCCTGTAGTCACTTTCAGGTGTAAAGTGAAAGCATCACGAGTTTCTTGTGTCTACTCATTTTTCAGCACACTACTATGTTCATAGATATTGGGTTCCACCCAGACCAACATACAGATCATAGTGGGCATCTACTATAGTAGTGCGCTCTGCTTTAATAAAGTGGTTCTCTTGATTCTTGACATGTGTCAGCAATTAGTTGAGACCCCCTATCCAATTTGCCTATAAAATCATGCTTCCCTTAGAGAGAAGGGCATTCGTAGTTGAGTAAGTCTAGAGTCCTGAGTCTAGGATAGTTCTGCAAGTAGAGAGTATGCTCTCATCATTTTGGATGATTAGAAATCAGACCTTGCCTTTAGGATGTCTTACCATATGAAGCATAATCTCTTCATCTTATGTTGTATCATATTGGTAGTACTTTTAGTATGTACATTTTCTTGGTTTGTCCATGTATAAGCGTCTGATGGATGTAGTAGAAGTGATCCTATTCTACTCTTGGAGCTTACTATAAAAACTTTACCCTAACCCTAACCCTAACCCTAATACTAACCATGATGTAAACCTAAACCATAATGATAATGATAATCCTAAGCCCTAATCTCAATCATAATCAAATTCTAAACCCTAACCATAATACTAACCATGATGTAAACCCTAACACTAATGATAATCCTTATCCTAAGCCCTAATCCCAACCCTAATCAAAACCCTAACCTTAACGATAATACTAACCATGATCTGATCCCTCATTCTATCCATAATCCTCAGGCTAACCCTAATATCAACTCTAACTCTAACCCTAACCCTTTACGATAACCATAATCAAAACCTTAATCTAAACATAATACTATCTACAATGTATTTCCTTACCCTAACCTTAAATCTTATACCCTAATCCTAATCCTAATCCTAACCCTAACCCTTGATCATAATCATAATTGTAACCATATAGACCTAACTCTAACCCTAATAATTGAATCCTAAATCTAACCCTAAATGTTAACTATAATAATAATCATAATCCTAACCCTAACCATAATCCAAAGCCTAACCCTGTTCCAAATTCTAACCCTAACCCTAAACAAAATTCTAACCCTAACCATAAACCTAACCCTAATGTTAAACCTTACCTCTGAATCCTAAATGTAACTATAACCATAACGAAAAGCCTAAACCTGGGCAAAACTAACCATAATCATACTCATCAAATGTTGTTCACCCTCATCATAAAGGCTAAAATATAATTGTAAATGGTAAACCATAATTATAAACCTAAACCAAATCCTAACTGTAATTCTAATCTTAACATTAATCCTAATCCTGACCCTAACACTAACCCAAACCATATCCCTAGGTTTAATGCTAAACCTTTATCCTAACCTTAACCCTAATACTAACAATGATGTAAATGCTAACCCTAATGATAATCCTAATCCTAAGCCCTAATCTCAACTACAATCAAAATCCTAACCCTAACCATAATACTAACCATGATGTAAACCCTAACCCTGATGATAACTCTAATCCTAAGCTCTAATCTCAACCATAATACTATCTACAATGTATGTCCTTACCCTAACCATAATTCTAACCTTAAACTCTATACCCTAATCATAATCATAACCCTGAACCTTGATCATAACCATAACTATAACTATAAACCTAATTCTAAGCCTACCAATAATATTAAATCTAACCCTAAATATTAACTATAACAATAATTATAACCCTAACCTTGACCATAATCCAAAGCCTAACCCTAATCCTAAGTCTAACCATAATTCTAACCATAACCCTAAACAACATTCTAAACCCTACCATAAACCTAATTATATGCAAATTAGTTGTACTAACTACTATAAATGATAAATTAACTATTTTAAGATTAATGAATCTAACTAATTAGCAAACAACAATGAAGAATACACCAAACTGAAGCTAAAATAAGATTTTAGCTTCACTTACCATGTAGCTTGTCTCCATTGTCATCCTATGCTCTGATTTCTTGGATGTGTTGAGCTCTCAAATTTCCAATTTGAAGCTCCTTGCCCAAGATGATACCAAAGTGTGGAGATTGAATGTTTGAATGCAAAACTAAATCCTAATTATGCAAATGAGATGATGATAATGTGGATACTTCACAAAATGATATGAATATGCTTGATAATGAGTGCTTGGATGCTTGATTACTTGATTGCTTGATTGCCTATTGCTTGAATGTTTGATTACAAAAATACCTATTAGCTCTCAAAGGGGAAATTAGGCTCCTTTTATAAATTTTTGGAGGATCTTAGGCCTAGGTGGCACAATGCTATGGTGGAGAATGAAAGGTGGAAGATCCTAGGGCTAGAATTGACTTAGTTGAAGGAGTTGAGAGAAAGGGGGATGTAGTTGGAATGTGAGAGGAAGAATAGGGATGATGTTCCTCTCACATTGACATGGAGGAGGACAAGGTGGAAGGGAAAGACACATGTCAAGTGTCTCACAAAGACCAAAGAGAGAAAGAGGGAGAGACCTTTTCCTCATGAGGACTCTTTGCACAAGTGTCCTATGAGTCACCTTTGACCCTTAGAGGTGGCTTGAAAAGCCCCTTAGGAATAGGGATTGTCTCTTGACTTGGTTTAAGAGAGGACATGTGGTCATGAGACCAAGTCCTATGAGGCCACATAGCCCTTAAGAATAGGACATGTGTGGGTGAGGATAATTATTAATAAATAATTAATAATAATTATTTATTTTAGCCAAAGTGATGTGTCAAGTGACTAGGTAGATGAGGTGGACTAGGGGACTTAGTCATATTTAGGTGATTGTGTATTTAATTAAATCACTTTAATAAGACTAATTAGAAGACTTAGGATAGAGGAATAGACTATAGTGAATTTACTAAATAGATTGAATAATCTATTTAATAAATAGATGAAATAACTATTAATTAAATAATAAATATTTAATTAATTTATCAAGTCAATATCAATTAAATAATAAATATTTAATTAATTAATGAAACCATTTTTAAGTGTATACATTTTTCCCCTCTTTGAAATAATGTGCGTGTCACACTGTTTCAAAGAAAATTGTAAGCATTTTGCCCCTGCCCCAGACAATGTCTCAGATGACCTAAGCATGCCCCCTTGAGAGATTGATTAACAAAAAAAGATTATTTCATTTTTTTAAAAATTTATTTATTATTTTCAAGTTGGATAATCAATCTCATGAAAGAAACAGGAATTTTTTTTTGGTGAAAATGGGGTGAAATGGAAGAAAAATGGAAGATAGGGTCCACACACCAAGCACATCGGGTCCATAGGCTATAAATAAGGCAAAAGGGTCCACAATATGATCATTGTGCACACTTGTCATTTGGAGATCAGAGCATGAGAGAGAGAATAGTAGAGTCGCTAGGATGTCATTCCCGTTGTCAGATCACCACTTTGAGAGGGCCAGACGCTTCCATCAACCACATGATTCGGGTGAGCTGGTAGGTGATTCGATCCTCTTTGTCAATTTGTGATTTTCAGCATGATAGAATAGGTTTTAGTATGCTTTGGTTAGGTTGAATCGTAGGTTAGTTTAGAGAATTTTTTTTGTTTTTGTGCAGAATATGAATGCGTAGTTGCGGTGCATGTATGCACAGCAACTTGCAATGTTTGCACAAAAAATTCAAACTTTCTGCACATATATGTGGGGTAGCTACGCATTCATGCTAGAATAAAATTTTATCCGTGCAAATGTAAAGTAAAAGTGTGCATCGGTTCTTTCTGCACATTTGGTCAAAAGTGTTGCACATATGTCAAATAAATCTGTGCAAATGTGAAAAGTTACTGCGCATGCATTTTTTTGTGTTGCGCATTTGTGTAATTGATAGAATTTTGTCAAATTAGCAAGTCAATTAGGTCAAACTAGATGTCGATAAGACAATTTGATCTGTAGGCGGTTAAATTTGATCGATTAGGTCAAGATAGGCAACATTGTAGCATGGTAGCTAGTTAACCAGTCTTGATGCAAGATAATTGATAAAATTATCTGTTAAAACATGTGATGAACATATTTGTAATTGATATAATAGGATAGATAGATTTTGTAGATCAGCTTGTCAAAATCTGATAGCTTGATTTTGTTGATTTGAATAGGAGGATATTACTGATATTCTGATGTCATGGGAGAGATATCCCATTACACAGAATCTGAGACCAATGTTGTCAGAGACTGACAGACTATTGATTGGTGCGTCCGGCTTGTATCATGTTATTTACACACCTGAGATTAGGGTGAACTAGAGTATGATGATGGCATTGGCAGAGAGATGGCACTCAGAAATGAGTACCTTTCATCTTCCGACAGGGGAGATGACAGTCACACTAGAGGATGTATATCGCATCCTCCAGCTTCCTATCACTAGGAAGTTAGTGCATTATGATCGACACGGCAGAGTGACGGAGTGCAGAGCTATCTTTGAAGATGATGACATTGAGGATGGAGAGATTAGCTGGAAGGACATGGTGGACTTATATGAGCCTCTACTAGTGGTACTAGCTAGAGCGATTGGGGGTTTCACTTGCCCTAATCATAGATCACATGGATTTACAGTTGGATGGGGCCGCACTCTACAGTGGATGTTGGATGGGACCCATTTTTCTTGGGGTGTTTTTTTATTAGCTCATTTATATCATGATATTCAATAGGTGGTGCATCATAGGGGTGCATCACTATCAACAGGCATCACACTACTCCATGTTTGGGCATGGGAGCACATTGCAGTGACATGGCCAGTAGCCATTAGATTCCATGGCGTAGGACAACCATACATACATTTATATTCATCAATTTTGTCTCAGGAAAAACTGGGTCATTTAGAGTTTTGGCGATACACCTTTGATACTCTAGATATTGTGACATGGAGACCATACCTAGGCTGTGAGCCCTGGGATGATGAGCAGGACCTAGGATTTTTCTTTGAGTCACGATGGCTTATAGGGCGGACACCCTTTATTTTAGAGAGACAGCTAGTTAGCCAGGTTCTGCACGAGTTTGATAGGATTTAGGGCATGCCTCAGGGAGTTACAGTGTTTTCTAGGACTAATCAGGAGAGATGGGACTGGAGGCCTATGGCTTCTTTTGATATATCCCAACAAGAGTTCTTGGACATGCCATTCTAGGCATGGATGATGAGACAGGGATTTGTGGACCCTGGGATGATGGTAAATCTAGAGTAGTTCTTGAGAGATTTTCCTATTCCTCAGTTGACTGATCCGATAGCTAGGCCACTACAGAGAGATCTAGCAGATAGATGTTGTGGGAGATGTTGTGGGCAAGATAGGCGGGGACAAGGGAGAGGAGATGGTGGTGATGGTGGAGGAGGTGATGGAGGAGATGGAGGGAGAGGCGATAGGGCTGGACCACGGATGAGAGGAGGTGGTGTGAGGTAGAGGGGTTTGATGCCTCCTCCAGCTAGACAGGGATGGAGACAGCCTTCGACACAGCTAGCAACAAGAGCTCCACTATAGGTACCAGTAGCTTTGGTACAAATACTAGCTACCCCAGTATAGGGAGCAGCTGTACAGGGTGATGTAGATATTTAATTAGCTTAGGGTAGAGTAGTACAAGGTGGATAGATCCCTGATGATGAGCAAGATGTACCTATGGCTGACGTGGATGCTCAAGAGGAGCTAGAAGAGGTGGATATTAGGGGATAAGATCCCTATTTACAGAGAGATGTTGCATAGGAGGAGGATCCTAATATAGACTCATTGCTAGTTTGACTAGCAATGACATAGGTGCACGTAGAGCATGTTCCTGGTCTAGAGTGGTGGATTGAGAGGCTAGAGAGCTAGATGGGACTTCTAAGACATGAGCGTGATGCACCTATTGAGAGACTTGGGGAGTTGGAGATGCTATTAGATGAGCTATAACACATAGAGGATTTGGGTCCCCATGGAGATAGCATTAGAGCAATGATACATGCTGGGAAGGAGATATCCTACTGGCGAGAGGCTTACAGACAGGCGGTCTCGAGAGATCAGTGGATTGGGAGCTACAAAGAGAGCTCAGTGGCTATTCAAACTGTAGTTTATGAGAGAGAAGCACCAAATGGTAGCGGAGGTGTATCATCACGTGCTCCTAGAGTACCCATAGATTTAGGAGATTAGGGTAGAGCCTCAGGATCAGGTAGTTCAATAGCATGGGGCCACATTGCATCTCGTAGACAGCAACAGACAGAGTCTGGAGGTAGTGGCTCATAGACTTGAGAGATCATTGTAGACACTGTTTTACCATTTATCATTGTATCATTATATTTTTTACTTGATGGACACTGACTTTGGACACATTGTTATATTGTGTTATATCATTGGACATTTGGACAATTTTGTTGTATCTGATGGACTGTATATGATTGACTCTATATGATGGATTCTATATATACAGTGATGCAGTTCTATCATGATTTACTTTGTTGAGTTTATACACATGTGCATACTGACATATGTAGGATGTGATGATTTACTTTAACATGCATAGAATGTATGTCTAGAATGCAAAATGCGTTATATTCTTTTTGATATTATTGATGCTTAATGATCTAACATATGATGTATAGTGGTTAATATGCGAACATATGATGTTGATATAAATGCATGTCTTAAATGAGTTTACTTTTATACAATGCTATGTGATTACTTATGAAAGGATGTAAAATAAATGGATAATGAATGGATAATAAATAAATGATATAAATGAATGAATGATAACCAATGCATATAATGGATAAGAAATGATGATATTAAATGAATAATAACAAATGATGGTATTAAATGCATATAATATGTAATGAATGAAAATGTTTATAAGATGACTAAAATATAACAAATGTGCACCCTAATAAAAAGATAATGAGATTTTAATGATAACTATAATCAAAACAACACATGAAACATGCATGTAATATAAATGGAGAATTATACAAATGAACATAACAAAGAAAGATAATGCATGACCTAAATGAATTGATAAAATGTTGTATAATGCAAGATGAAACATTAATGTTTTTGTTGTCCAAATGTCCTCAAATTAAAATAACAATGTACCTGACATAAGAAGAATGAACTAGGAAAACAGATAACCTAATAAGAAAGATAACCTACAAATCCCTATAAAAGGAGCACTTGATAGGCAAGTCATGAACTGCTTAAATGAAATGCAATATGAAATGAGTATATCTCCACAACTGCATGTAATCATCTTAGAACTTCATAATAACTAGAATTTAAGTTTCATCATTGAGCTCATTATGTTGCAAGAAAATGCAAGCATCATGGTATAATTAAACTAGGATGACCTGAGCACTTCTTGCATGGAGTTTAATATAGAAAACTTGACAAGCATCTAGGTATAATTGAACTGAGATGACCTGAGTTTCATTTGCATAACAAACAAGGAATATTTCCCCCTCCATCGGGGAACAAATATTTGGAGTCGAGGTATGTGCTGGCATATCACTTGTTAATAGTATGTGTAGAACAACATGATTAGTATGTTGTCAATACTATTAATTTAATGAAGGCACTTACGCACAGACACCCTAATTATTTGTTCCTTCAAGTTCATCGAAAAATATCCCACAAATAGAAATCAAAGAAAATACCATGTCCCATCCTAGCTATCCTAATCAATGACATATGGGAGTTGCAAACTCATGTCAAAGATATCATGGAATAGCATAGTAAACATGATAACAATGAAATCTAGATATAAATGCATAATCTACAACAAATCATTCTAACATGCCTGTCATGAATATAAATTTATTTTGCCAAAAGCTAGTGTAAGGTATAGTGATCAATTAAATTGATGATGTATAGTCAAGATTTTGATAGATAAACAACCATGTGTCGAAGGATAGATCACAAATTTTGATTTAGTATGAAGATAGCATTGTGAAAGAACGTTTGATTATGTTTGCTTGTCTAGTAAAAATACTCCATTATGTCGTCTAAGAGTCATGACTATCATAGATCCACTTCCCAAACTAGGTTGAGGACATGCCCCCAGCTAGGTGATGGATTGAATTATTATGGATGAAGAAAGACGTGACAAAACTAGGACAAAGACCATGACAAAAGATCAAGCTATGATGGGGTTTTATTATGGGTAGATACAATGGATGTTGTATGAACTAGCCATTTTATTATGATATATACATGGCAGGAATGAAGATTGACTAGCCATTTTATTGTGGATATATACAAATGAATAGACAGACTAGAAGAATCATAATAGATAAAGGAGCTAACTTGATACACATGGTGCCTGTTGCTAGGTTTTTACCGCATGCTTTTATTGCAATTTTCTTTTGATTTTTTTTACTTTTTTTATTTTTATGTTTTTTTGTATTTAAAAAATATATACATAGCCCTTGCATTGGAATTTCAAGGATAGAACTTCTTGAGGTGGATGTTGTTAAGAGGTTCATCCAAAGGATCTCCCTCAGGCATGGACAATTGATAAGCCCCAGAACCAAAAATTGTTGTGACCACAAAAGGACCTAACCAATTGGGTTCAAACTTGCCCTTCTTCTCACAATGCTATTGATTTTTTGGATTTTCATGGACTAGGTCACCCAACTAAAAATATATGATCTTCACCTTATTGTTATACTGACGAGACATACGCTTCTGATAGACTTTCAAATGATCATAAGCTCTTTGATGACATTCATCCAACAGTTTTAATTTAGTCAACCGTGCCACTCTATACTCTTCATCAAGAATCAAATCTTTAAGAGTGATACGAAGTGAAGGCAACTCGACCTCGAGGGGCAGGACTGCTTCAGATCCATAGACAAGGGAATATGGGGTGGCTCCAGTGGGAGTATAGATGGAGGTATAGTAAGCTTGTAAGGATGGATTCAATTGGATATTCCAGTCATGGTCAACATCATTAATAGCCTTTTGTAGGATTTTAACAATTGTTTTATTTGACACCTCAGCTCGGCCATTTCCTTGGGGATAGTAGATGGAGGAATAGTTATGGCTGATATGGAATTTTGCACATAGTTCATCTATGTCTTGATTTTGAAACTATTTTCCATGATCAGAAATGAGATACATAGGAATACCATATCTACAAATGATACAATTTAGGATAAACATGGATATTTGTTTCCCTATGTCAGTAATCAATGGAATGACCTCAATCCATTTATTAAAATACTCTATTGTGGTGATAATCCATTTGTGGCCATTGGAAGATGGAGGGTTGATAGCAGCCACAAGGTCGAGTCCCCATTAATTGAATGGCAAGGTAGTTGTAAAAGGATGTAACTCTTGTGTGGGAGCATGAATAATGTTTCCATGTATCTGAAATTTCTTGCATGCCCTAGAAAAATGAAAGGAATATGTTTCCATGGTAGGCCAATAATAACCCATATGCATGAGTTTCTTAGCCAAAGAGTGACCACTCGAATGTGTCCCACAAATACCCTCATGTACATCTCACAAGGCATTTTTAGCTTCATCATGCTCAAGACATCATAGGAGAGTACCATCAAGACCTCGCTAATAAAGGGTGTCAGATAGTAGGACATAGCGGGAGGCTTGGCGGAGAAAAGTTTGTTTTTGATTTTGGGATAGGTCAGGGGGTATGATGTCATGTTTTACATAAGAATAGATTTTTCCATAGATTGGGGAGTGGTTTCCAATAAGATTGACATATAATACTCATATTAGGATCATCATATGCAAGATAAGTCAGGGATTCCACCAAGAACTCAAAATGGGCCTTGGTATCTTCTGTATCAAACAAAGAAGCAATCATAGCCATTGCATCAATAGCCTTGTTATCATGCTGAGGAATCTATTCAAAAGTGATGACTAAGAAATATTGTTTGAAGTCATCAACCATACATTTATATGGTAATAAATTATCATCTTTAGTCTGATAATCATCATTAACCTGGTTTATAATCAATTGAGAATCCCCGTAGACATTCATTTTAGTTACTTTCCATTGTGATAAAAAGAATACCAGCTCCTAAACTGTGTTGAGTACATGATCCATCAAAATATAGTTTCCATGTTTGTGTAGATAAAGCCAAGATGTGTGCATCAGGAAACTCTGTGTGTATAGGTTGATCATCTATTAATGGAGCATCTGCTAGCTAATCTTCTATCACTTAACCTTTGATAGCCTTCTAGTCTATATATTCAATATCAAATTTACTAAGTAGCATGACCCACTTAGCCAATCTGCCTGTCAATGTTGTTTTGCTTAATAGATACTTTAAAGGATCAATCTTTGCAATGAGCTAGATTGAATGTGACAACATATAATGTCACCATTTTTGTGAAGCAAAAACAATGGCCAGACATGCTCTTTCGATAGGAGAATAGTTGAGCTCATATCCCACCAAGGTGCGACTGATATAATAGATGGCTTTTTCTTTTCCTTCATGATCTTGCTGAGCCAGAAGAGAACCTAGTGAAACTGTCATAGCTGAAATGTAGAGCAAGAGTGGCTTGCCCAGAATTGGTGACATCAAAGTTGGAGGATTTGCTAGATATTGCTTAATTTTATTAAAAGCTTCCTCACATTTATCATCCCATTGAAATAAGATATTTTTATGCAACAAATGTTGAAAGGGATGACTTTGATCTGCTAGTTGAGAAATTTTTTTTTGGATGGATTGAAGACTTCCCTGCAAGGATCTTAACTGACTGATATTAGTGGGTGAAGTCATCTCCATTATTGATTTAACCTTTTCTAGATCTACCTTGATTCCTTTGGCTGAGACAATGTACCCTAAAAGTTTACCAGATGTGACTCTGAATGCACATTTCTTTGGATTGAGTCAAATCTGATACTTTGCCATCCGATGGAATATTCTATCCAATACTCTCAAATGACTAGCTCTGTATTTAGATTTTGCTAAGATATCATCAACATAATCTTCCATAATGGTATGCATCATGTCATGAAAGATTGTAGTCATAGCTCTTTGGTAAGTTGCTCCAGCATTTTTGAGGCCAAATGGAATCACATTCCAGTAGTATGTAGCCCATGGACAAGTAAAAGCGATCTTCTCCTGGTCTTTTGATGCAATCTTGATCTGGTTATCAGAAAAACCATCCATTAATGATAACATCTCATGCCCAGCTGTTAGATCAACAATAATGTCAATATTTGGCAGAGGAAAGTCATCTTTTGGACAAGCTTTATTAAGATCTCAAAAATCAATACAAATCCGGATGGGCTTGTCTGGTTTTGAGACTGGGATGATATTTGAAATCCACTCAGCATAATCAATAGCATGAATGAATCCAACATCTAAGAGCTTCTTCAATTCTACTTTAACCATTAGTGCAATGTGTGGGTGCATCTTGCAGAGCTTCTACTTAACTGGTTTTACACCTGGTCTGATAGATAAATGATGCATAATGAGATTGGTGTCTAGCCCAGGCATATCTACATAAGACCAAGCAAAATTGATTTGTCTTTGTTTAAAGAATTTGGCAAAAGCTTCTTTCTCTGATTCTGTTAAGGATGCTGCTACTTTGAGGATGCGTGGAGACTCTTCTGTTCCAATGTTAAGAGGTACTATTGGTTCTATAAGAATGGAAGATTTCTCTCAATACAGATAATTGGGAAGAGTATCAATCCTTCCATCAGTAGGTGCCTCAGAGAGGTTTTCACCATCAGATGCATCTTTTCTTTTTACTATTTTTGGATCTAATACTGCCACTAAGTGGTTTTCACCATTAGATCTATTGATTATTTTTATATTTTTATGACTGAAAGGATTGGCACTCTCTCCAAAGTAGGCCATGTCATTGAGATCTATCAAAAATCTTGACTTGTGATCTCCTGGTGGTAAATGATCCCTGATTCTGAGATAGTCAATGATTACATCATCATTATGAAAGACATCAAGTTCTAGATAATTAGGAGAATCCCAATCAATAAGTTTAGGATGTACAAGGGGCATTGGATCATTTGGGTCAGTTTCAAAGGTAGAAATGGTATTGATGGAAAATTTATCAAGGTTTATGATGGTATCAGTGAGGTCTATTTCCAAACTCTCCTCTGATTCATCTATCACAAGATAAAGGTCACTTTCTTCACAATCGACAAAAGTAGTATCACGTGGGACTAATCCAAGTGAATCAGTCTTTGAACTCTCTCCCTCATGGTAATCATTACTATAGTGATGGAAAACATCAACTCCTATCTCTTTAGTACAATCAAATAATGAATCCCATTCATAATCATTTGAGTCAAAATCATCATTATCCTCAAGTCTATCAATGATTCTTTGTGCTATCCTTTGTTTCTTTGAATCTACATACATACCATGCTTTCTGAATTTTAAGGTAGGAGCTTTAGATATCTCATGGAAAGGTGTGATCTTTTCTTTTCCTTTTGGTTCTATTGGTCCTTCTCCTTTATACCCTAATCCTATAGTATCTCTCTGATAATTTGGATTTTGCAAAATTGGTTTGATAACACCTTCTCTTTGTAACTTTTAGGTCTAGCACCTTGGTATCCCATCTTTTGTAGTAGAGTATACCCTTTACCATAGACATCAGGTGATATATTTTCATTTTTGATATCCTCTTTATTTTTTTGTGACTTAAGAAAATGATTAGCATTACGCTCAGCTGCCTCTTTGGATATTGTGCCCCCACTTATAAATTTATCATAAACAAGTGTTGAAGGGGGTTCTGATTGTTGTTTAATAATCAAAGATCTACCATATGATCTAGGAGATAAAGGTAACTCTATAATGCAAAGAGCTTGACCTAAAGTGTACTCCCCCATGCTTCTTTCTTTTATGTGTATCTTGATCCCATTTGATTTAGAAGTTGATGCCATATTGCTAGGATCAATTGGTGAAGTTGTAGAAAATCTAGTATGATTATAAGGCACCAAAGAATTAGATGTTTTTATAGAGCTACAATACTAGAATCTATTAGTATCTCCTTTGATAGTGACCTCTTAACCATTATGAGGGAATTTCAAACATTTATGATAAGTTGATGGTACAACTTGCATGGAATGAATCCATGGCCTCCCCAAGAGAATGTTATAAGCAAGATCCATGTCTAGAACTTGTCAAGATACATCTTTGATCATAGGACCTACTCTGATTGGTAGAACAACAGATCCTTTAGATAACTGCTCTTCCTCATCATAAGCTTTTATCATGATTTTCTTCTTGGGATCAACATCATTTGCAGAAAACCCTAATACAAGGACTAGTTTCAATGTACAGATATTCAAACCAGCTCCTCCATCTATTAGTACTCATTTGATTTTGTGACTCTGGACAAGGACTTTGATATGTAAGGGAGCATTATGAGGTTGGGTAATAGCTAAGTCATCATTTTCAGTGAAGGATAGGTAATGTGGGGTTGTTAAATGGCCCACCATAGCTTGAAATTGATCATGATCTAGATTTTTGGGGCCCTGGGTCTCTAAGAGAGCATTTTCAAGGATATCTTTGTCAGATGGGGATAGACACAAAAGCTCTAAGATGGATATCTAGGCAGGTGTTTTCTTGAGTTGTTCCAAAAGGTTGTACTAGTTGGAAATATTGGGTGTAGACTTTGGGACATAAATTGACTTATTTTGAGATGTGCTTGGTTTAGACAGGACTCCTTGGAGAGTAACTTTGGATTGAGCATGAGTAGTAACATAGACTGGTTGACTCTCTAATTTTCCTTTTATGGTAATGACATTGGCATAATACTTAGAAGGATGACATTCAGAAATGTTACCAACATATCTATATGGGGTAGAATTGTAATTGGCTTGATTGTCACTCTTAGTGTTGGAAGAACCTCCTTTTTCATGCTCAAGAAGTGGATCTTTGAAAGTCGTATGTGATTCATTCAAGGTATGTCCATCAACACCAATTTCACTTCTTTCAATTAAGTCTTGAACTACATTTTTGAGTCTTAGGTAGTCATTCATTTTATGTCCTTTTCCTCTGTGAAATTCACAATAATCATTCGCATTCCACCAAGAAGGTTTTACTCTAGGTTCAAAGTCTTTAGTTTCAGGAAGCGTAATGAGTTTCTTTTTGATTAAGTTTCTTAATGCTTATTCAAGAGATTCCCCTAAAGGAGTAAAATTTCTTCATAAAAGACAATCTTGGTTTTGATGAGTCTTTGTTGGTATTTTGATTTGCTGATTAATTGTTGTAGGATCCTTGAGTGGCATTGGCCTAACTTGTGAGATTTAGAAGGGGTTGCGTTGGTTTGACATTTCAATTATTGACAATTCCATCATTGACAATGTTTTTGTTCTTATTCCAGAATTTTGATTTGTCATTGCTATAGTTGTTGGAATTGGAATTTGAGGACCCAACATTGTCTTTGGAATAAAGTTTTATCTCACCTTTTCTGACCATGGCTTCCTCAATCTTGATACCATTTTATATGAGGGTATGTGCAAGAAAATGAGGGGCCAAAAAGTGGCGATGTGAAAAATATTCACTTTTCACTCGTCCAAAAGCGCATGAAAGCGCTTGTTGACTTTTTAGTAGGCCTGGGTGTTAGTACACCTAGGCAAACCTATCACCAAAGCACATGCCTAATTGGGTACCCAATAATTGTGGCATATATTCGGCACCCGCAAGCCCTATTCTTCATTTCCTAGCATGATTCTATGAATTTCTAACCACAATTTTCTGATACCCGATATATTTTCGGATACCTAATATTGGAAACCCCAAATTTGACTTCCAGCATATTTGGTAAGTAGTTAATTGTATATTTTTATTAATTTATTTCATTTTCATTCTAAATGTAGTGTTTTTTTTTTAAATAGGGTTTTGTATTTATATTTCTAATAATATTTGAAACTTAGATTTGTTTTTTATTTAATCAGGCATGGCTGACAACAATGAAGAAAATAACCCTCCAAATAACAATCCTGAAAACAATCCCCCATATCTAAACCCTAAATCTTTACAAGATTTGATACAAGAAAATTTGAACACAATATGAGGTTTCCAAAACACATATCAAAATATACCTACATTAGCTCCCATGCTTGCCACACTAAATACAATTGTTGGAAATATTGACACACTCACGCAGCAACATAATGCTGCTCTTCATTGGCGTGATGATATGCACGACCAATTTGATGACGGGCTTGACCATGATGGGATTGCGGCCCTTAATATAACTAAGGAAGATATAGCCGCCCTTTTTGTTGATCCTAAAACTGGAATACCAGTTGACCCCAAAAAGCCCAAATTATCAATAAAATGGTGCATAAATGAAGCAATGCGCACAAACTTTTGGGGTCGCTGTTGGATGGTTTTTGATAAACCACCACATAGCAATTTGGACGTCCCATTTTATTTCCTTAAAAAATTGTATGCTGAGTTTGTGCTTGGTCAACATGTTGATTATTGGAGTATGAGGCCCAACATGGGCGTAAGCAGAGGAGCTCCTCAGACTAGGCCATCTTCCCAGCGTCAAAAGGCCACTACCTTTGTCCCCCCCACTGATGTTGCACCCCCTCCTCTAGTGCAGCATCCTGATATCATTAGAGAGGCTGTTGAATAGACTATTAGGGCTATTCATTTATTGAGTGATCACTTGATCACATAGACTAGGTCAGTGTTGCCTCCTGTGGATGCTGCTAGTGCATCGACATCTTGTCAGAGTTCACATGTATGTGAGCCCCATATGTGCATTATGTGTAGGCATATGTGCCTCAGACCACTTACTGATTCTGATATATATCAGTTTCATGATATTGATGAGGGAGATATAGGAGAGGCTATTGCAGAGGCTGCAACACCTCATGGACCATCTACATCTCATGAGAGTGCTCAGGAGGTGCACATAGAGCCATTGACTCTTGTTGATATGGTAAGAGTAAACATTATAAATAAATTTGTCACATTACTTATTTAATTTAAAAATAATTTATTTATTTAGATTAGTTTTAATGATTGCATGCACTTATGTATATATATTTTTTCCATTTATGTTCACTCAATGACATAGGAGGAGGTGAGACAGGTGGATGAGTCCACACTTTCGACCATTTCATTTGGCCTTGATGACTATACGATATATTATAAATTATGTACCCATTAGTTTTTTTTTATATCATTTGGTGTACATGCTTAAATCTCTATCAATTAGAGCAATAAAATTCATACATTTACTAATATATATTGTCATCTTATTGTGTTCTTGTAGGCTATAGCTAACGTAAGTGGGGGGCGTGAGGGGGTTCCTTCATCAGGTGTCGACAAAGGAAAGGTAGTTAATTGTTTAAGATTAATTATGCATGCATATGTATGCCACTTGTGTGTAGTAATAAATATTTTACTTGCACTTTATTGTATAGGGTGTGGCTATTGATGATGTCTCAACACCGGTTCAATAGTGTAGGGTTGTAGGCATCTCGATTCGGAGTGATAGCCCAATTGTACATAGACTTTTACATATTGTTATTTGTATTTTGTAACTAGGGTTGCTATGATGAAGTACATTGATATATAATTGACAATATTTTTACTCTCATAGGTTACTCTGACTGAGAGGGAGGTCCCACGAGAATCTTTCATTTCTTTGTTGACCCAGCCCATTATTCCAGAGGGATCACCAGATGTAAGTTTTAATTTTAGTTCAATCAATTTGTAATTTTATTATGCTATCATCCTATTTTGTAGATTTATTACTCTATGTTGCACCAGTCTACTAATCTCATTATTGCAAATATATATTTATAGGTCAGAGTTGGTATTGTTGGCATGGTCCCTTCACTACCCAGGACTTATGCTAGGACACCTGATCATGGTAGGCGATCGAGAGACCAAGTACAAATTCATTTGTATTTAGTTATAATTTTAATTAAATTAGTGTTTGAAAATTATGAATTATATATATATGTACAAATCATATAAAGTAAGCAATCTAACTTTGGTTTGAACTCATTTTTTATGCAGGATCAATCAGAGCCCAACAATTCTTCAAAGATGCTACATCTTGATGATCCCCCTACAGCATAGGATGCAGTTTTAGTTTTATGGTCATTTAGAGATGACACTTGGCACATTTTGAGATGGCATATATGCCACATTGTACACCTTAAAACATTGATTTTGTAGACATTTTGAAATGGCATGTGCCATATTTGTATATGGACATACTTTTGATACATTTGATACATATATAGAACATATTCATTTATATGTTATATTTACATCATCTTTTGTATATAAATATTTATTATTCATGTTTATGGAATTGAATGGTGAAGTTATATCTTGACTATGATTATCATTATGATTTAAATTATATCTTGTTGAAGTTACATTTTTTTTTCTTTACTCTGGGATACCCTATTCATGGAGCTTATTATGTTTAACTGAGAGATTTTATTGTAGACCTCAAAAACATGATGCCGTAGCACCTAACATTTTGTTGATACCTCTCACGAGGTCCAAGATACGAGCCCTAGAAGATCACTGCCCAATTGTGCTTAGTGCACCTTAGGGTCACTTGGGTCGAGCGTGGTCACAAGTGTTTTGGTGACTCTATGGGTAGAACGGGGTTGTCACTAGCATTTACCCACCAACCAGAGTTGATGGAACAGACGGTTCAATGCCAGGTTAGATGGTTTGAAAGATATGATGCTGAGCCACTTTAAACTAACCCTCACTACAAGTTTTGGCATCGACTGAGATCGCCTTGCCAAATGCAAATGAAGTTGAATCACCCAAAACTGAGAGAGGTTATTGTAGACCTCAAAAACATAATCCCATAGAACCTGACAATTTTTCAATAGCTCTCACGAGGTCTGAGATACGAGCCCCAGAAGATCACTGCCCAATCATGCTTAGTGCACCTTGGGGTCACTTGGGTCGAGCGTGGTCGTGAGTGTTCCGGTGACTCTGTGGGTAGAACAACATTTTCACTGGTGTTTACTTGGCCAACTGAAGTTGATGGAGCAGACGGTTCAATGCCTGGTCAAACATTTTGAAAGATACGCTACTGAGCCACTTTCAACTAACCCTGATTGCAAGTTTTGGCATTGACTGAGATCACCTTGCCAAATGAAAACAAAGTTGAATCGCCCAAAATTGAGAGAGGTTATTGTAGACCTTGAAAAAATGATCCCATATCACCTAATGGTTTGTCAATAGCTCTCACGAGGTCTGAGATACGAGCCCCAGAAGATCACTGCCCAATCATGCTTAGTGCACCTTGGGGTCACTTGGGTCGAGCGTGGTCGTGACCATTCCGGTGACTCTGTGGGTAGAATAGGGTTGTCACTGGCATTTACCTAGCCAATCAAAGCCGATGGAGTAGATTGTTTGATGCCAAATCGGATGGTTTGAAAGATATGTTGTTGAGCCACTTTCAACTGACCCTCACTGCAAGTTTTGGCATCGACTGAGATCACCTTGCCAAATACAAATGAAGTTGAATCACCCAAAACTAAGAGAGGTTATTGTAGAAATTGAAAACATGATCCCGTAGCACCTAATAGTTTGTCAATAGCTCTCACGAGGTCCAAGATATGAGTCCCAGAAGATCACTTCCCAATCGTGCTTAGTGCACCTTGGTGTCACTTGGGTCGAGCGTGGTCGCGAGCGTTCCGGTGACTCTGTGGGTAGAATGAGGTTGTCACTAGCATTTACCTAGCCAATCAGAGCTAATGGAGTAGATGGTTTGATGCTAGGTTAGATGGTTTGAAAGATATGCTGCTGAGCCACTTTCAACTGACCCTCACTGCTAGTTTTGGCTTCGACTGAGATCACCTTGCCAAATGTAAATGAAGTTGAATCACCCAAAAATGAGAGAGGTTATTGTAGACCTCAAAAACACAATCCTATAGCACCTAATAGTTTGTCGATAGCTCTCATGAGGTCTGAGATACAATCCCCATAAGATCGCTACCCAATCGTGCTTAGTGCACCTTGGGGTCACTTGGGTCGAGCGTGCTCGCGAGCATTCTACTGACTCTGTGGGCAGAATGGGGTTGTCACTGGTGTTTACCCAGCCAACCAAAGCTAATGGAGGAGATGGTTCAATGCTAGGTCAGATGGTTTGAAAGATACGTTGCTGAGCCACTTTCAACTGACCCTGACTGCAAGTTTTGGCATCGACTGAGATCGCCTTGCCAAATGCAAATGAAGTCAAATCACCCAAAACTTAGAGAGGTTATTGTAGATCTCAAAAACATGATCTTGTAGCACTTGATGGTTTTTTAATAGCTCTCACGAGGTCCAAGATATGAGTCCCAAAAGATCGCTTCCCAATCATGCTTAGTGCACCTTGGGGTCACTTGGGTTGAGTGTGGTCGCGAGCGTTCCAGTGACTCTGTGGGTAGAACGAGGTTTTCATTAGCGTTTACCCAGCCAACCGGAGCTGATGGAGTAGATGGTTTGATGCCAACTCAGATGGTTTGAAAGATACACTGCTAAGCCACTTTCAACTGACCCTCACTGCAAGTTTTGGCATCGACTGAGATCGCCTTGCCAAATGCAAATGAAGTCTAATTGCCCAAAATTGAGAGAGGTTATTGTAGACCTTGAAAATAGAATCTTGTAGGACCTGATAGTTTGTCAATACCTCTCACGAGATCTAAGATATGAGCCACTTTCAACTGACTATTAGTGGTATGTTTGAAATTTGAACTATGAAATTAATCATGATTAAGCTTGTTAAATTTGAACTGTGGAGCTTATTATGTTTGAGGTCTAACTTTTATAGATTTTTTTAAATGATAAAAAATAATATCCTTAAAGCATTACAAACAACAATCAAACATGTAAGAATTAAAACCATGCAAATGACATAAGTATATGACATGTAAGATCTCTTCTTGGCACTATTGGCCACCCATACATGATTTTGGTCATAAGTCCTTATGAAGAGTTTTAGGACATTTAACTTTTAAATCAAATTGATTGTTACAAATTGCCATTATAGGCTTCAAAAGATCTCAACTAACCATTAAGGATCCTTTTTTCCTTCTATCTCTGATTGGATACATGGTGACCGTAGGCATCTTCATAGGTGCTCTTGCACAAGTTACATTCCCCGTGACCCCTTTTGACACATTGGAATGCTCAAGTGTGTCTTAAGGGGTCCTACGACCCCTTAAGACACACTTGAGCATTCAATTATGTCAAAAGGGGACCCCTTAAGACACACTTGAGCATTCCAATGTGTCAAAAGGGGTCACGATGACTCCCTAGGGGCCCTCACATGTGATAAGGTGTACTAGGACCCCTAGGGAGTCCCCGTGACCCCTTTTGACACATTGGAATGCTCAAGTGTGCCTTAAGGGGTCCTATGACCCCTTAAGGCACACTTGAGCATTCCAATGTGTCAAAAGGGGTCACAGGGACTCCCTAGGTGTCCTAACATATGATAAGGCATACTAGGAACCCTAGGGAGTCCTTGTGACCCCTTTTGAAACATTGGAATGCTAAAGTTTTCCTTAAGGGGTCCTAAAATCCCTTAAGGCACACTTGAGCTTTCCAAGTGTGCCTTAAGGGGTCCTACGACCCCTTAAGGCACACTTGAGCATTCCAAGTGTGCCTTAAGGGGTCCTACGACCCCTTAAGGCACACTTGAGCATTCCAATGTGTCAAAAGTGGTCACGGGGACTCCCTAGGGGTCCTAATGTGTGATAAGGCATACTAGGACCCCTAGGGAGTTGTCGTGACCCCTTTTGACACATTGGAATGCTCAAGTGTGTCTTAAGGGGTCCTACGACCCCTTAAGACAAACTTGAGCATTTCAATGTGTCAAAAGGGGACCCCTTAAGACACACTTGAGTGTTCCAATGTGTCAAAAGGGGTCACGATGACTCCCTAAGGGTCCTAGTATGCTTTATCACGTGTTAGGACCCCTAAGAAGTCCCCGTGACCCCTTTTGACACATTGGAATGCTCAAGTGTATCTTAAGGGGTCGTAGGACCCCTTAAGACACACTTGAGCATTCCAATGTGTCAAAAGGGGTCATGAGGACTCCCTAGGGGTCCTAGTATGCCTTATCATACGTTAGGACCCCTAGGGAGTCCCCGTGACCCCTTTTGAAATACTGGAGCGCTCAAGTTTGTCTTCAGGGGTTGTAGGACCCCTAGGGAGTCCTCGTGACCCTTTTTGAAATATTGGAATGCTCAAGTTTGTCTTAAGGGGTCATAGGACCCCTTAAGACAAACTTGAGCATTCCAATATTTCAAAAGGGGTCATGGGGACTCCCTAGGGGTCCTAACACATGATAAGGCATACTAGGACCCCTAGGGAGTCCCTGTGACCCCTTTTGACACATTGGAATGCTCAAGTGTGTCTTAAGGGGTCCTACAACCCCTTAAGACACACTTGAGCATTCCAATGTGTCAAAAGGGGTCACTACGACCCCTTAATAGACACTTGAGCATTCCAATGTGTTAAAAGGGGTCACGGGGACTCCCTAGGGGTCCTAACATGTGATAAGGCATACTAGGACCCCTAGGGAGTCATCATGACCCCTTTTGACACATTGGAATGTTCTAGTGTGTCTTAAGGGGTCTTACAACCCCTTAAGACACACTTGAGCATTCCAATGTGTCAAAAGGGGTCACAGGGACTCCCTAGGTGTCCTAACATGTGATAAGGTGTACTAGGACCCCTAGGGAGTCCCTGTGACCCCTTTTGACACATTGCAATGCTCAAGTGTGTCTTAAGGTGTCTTAGGACCCCTGAAGACACACTTGAGCATTGTAATGTGTGAAAAGCGGTCACTGGGACTCGCTAGGGCTCCTAACGCATGATAAGGCATACTAGGACCCCTAGGGAGTCCCCCTGACCCCTTTTGACACATTGGAATGCTCAAGTGTGCCTTAAGGGGTCATAGGACCCCTTAAGGCACACTTGAGCATTCCAATGTGTCAAAAGGAGTCACAGGGACTCCCTAGGGGTCCTAACATGTACTAGGACCCCTAGGGAGTCCCCGTGACCCCTTTTGACACATTGGAACACTCAAGTGTGTCTTAAGGGGTCCTTTTGACACATTAGAATGCTCAAGTGTGTCTTAAGGGGTCCTATGACCCCTTAAGACACATTTGAGCATTCCAATGTGTCAAAAGGGGTCACGGGGACTCCCTAGGTGTCCTAACATGTGATAATGCGTACTAGGACCCCTATGGAGTCCCCGTGACCCCTTTTGACATATTGGAACACTCAAGTGTGTCTTAAGGGGTCCTACGACCCCTGAAGACACACTTGAGCATTCCAATGTGTTAAAAAAGGTCATGGGGACTCCCTAGGGGTCCTAACGTGTGATAAGGCATACTAGGACCCCTAGGGAGTCCCTGTGACCCCTTTTGACACATTGCAATGCTCAAGTGTGTCTTAAGGGGTCTTAGGACCCCTGAAGACACACTTGAGTGTTGCAATGTGTCAAAAGGGGTCACCGGGACTCGCTAGGGGTCCTAATGCGTGATAAGGCGTACTAAGACCCCTAGGGAGTCCCCGTGACCCCTTTTGACACATTTCAATGCTCAAGTGTGTCTTAAGGTGTCTTAGGACCCCTGAAGACACACTTGAGTGTTGCAATGTGTGAAAAGCGGTCATTGGGACTCGCTAGGGGTCCTAACACATGATAAGGAATACTAGGACCCCTAGGGAGTCCCCCTGACCCCTTTTGACACATTGTAATGCTCAAGTGTGCCTTAAGGGGTTGTAGGACCCCTTAAGGCACACTTGAGCATTCCAATGTGTCAAAAGGGGTCACGGGGCCTCCCTAGGGGTCCCAACGCATACTAGGACCCCTAGGGTCCCTGTGACCCCTTTTGACACATTGGAACACTCAAGTGTGTCTTAAGGGGTCCTTTTGACACATTGGAATGCTCAATTGTGTCTTAAGGGGTCCTACACCCCCTTAAGACACACTTGAGCATTCCAACGTGTCAAAAGGGGTCACAGGGATTCCCTAGGGGTTCTAACATGTGATAATGCATACTAGGACCCCTATGGAGTCCCCGTGATCCCTTTTGACACATTGGAATGCTCAAGTGTGTCTTAAGGGGTCCCACGACCCCTTAAGACACACTTGAGCATTCCAATGTGTCAAAAGGGGTCACGGGGACTCCCTAGGGGTCCTAACACGTGATAAAGCATACTAGGACCCCTAGGGAGTCATCGTGACCCCTTTTGACACATTGGAATGCTCAAGTGTGTCTTAAGGGGTCCCCTTTTGTCACATTGGAATGCTCAAGTGTGTCTTAAGGGGTTGTAGGACCCCTTAAGACACACTTGAGCATTCCAATGTTTCAAAAGGGGTCACGGTAACTCCCTAGGGGTCCTAGTATGCCTTATCACATGTTAGGACCCCTAGGGAGTCCCCGTGACCCCTTTTGACACATTGGAACACTCAAGTGTGCCTTAAGGGGTTGCATTAAGGGACACTTGAGCGTTCTAGTGTGTCAAAAGGGGTCACGGGGACCCCCTAAGAGTCCTAATGCATGATAAGGTGTTAGAACCCCTAAGGAGTCCCCGTGATCCCTTTTGACACATTGGAATGCTCAAGTGTGTCTTAAGGGGTCCTACGACCCCTGAAGACACACTTGAGCATTCCAATGTGTCAAAAGGGGTTAGGGGGACTTCCTATTTTTCCTAGCACGTGATAAGGCATACTAAGACCCCTAGGGATTCCCCATGACCCAGATGAGATGTTAGTGAATGACTTAGATTGCTAATACTACTCTTCCACCAGATCTAGATTTCAACCCTTTTGTGGATCTATAGGTTCAATCATGAGCCCACAGAATTGGCCAAGAGAAAAATGTGATTGTATATCAACTGATTACAAAATGTTTAGTTGAGGAGAAAATATTGCAATGATCAAGAAGAGAGTTGGCTATGGAAAATCTAGTTATGAATTCTGTTAAGAATGAAACTATTAAGGAATGTCATGAATCACAAACCATGAAAATAACCTTCTACAACAAAGAACATTCAAGCTATAGAATTCATTAACTTTGAATTTAAATGTCTTATCAACATTCATGGAAGAGATGTCATTAGCATCCACGGAAAAAATTTCATTAAAACTTCAAACAAAATCATCTAAAAAAATTCATTAACTTCAAGCAAAATCATTTAAGACGGACAAAAACAAAATCGTATTACTCAAAAATAGCAGAGAAAGAAAATGAGATAAACCAAATTTATCAAATTCTTACAATCCGCAGCTTCTCTTCGAGCGCAAAATGACAATCCATGGATCCAAAAGTATGCTAAAAATTAAATTCTTTGAGTAAGTCGTTCAGAAACCCACAGAATACTGTAACACATGATGATTTATAGAGAATTTATGACGGACTATGCTGTGCAAAGGCCCGCAATCCGGGCTGCCATATCTCAGAGTACTGATGAGAAGCAATGGTGAAAGTTTGAGACAGAGGCAGCGCTGGCATTGAAGCGGCAAGACATTCTTCATAATATCAGGGTAGTGCCATCGAAATGGCAAGGCTTTCCTCATAATGTTGCACCGCTACTGATCCACTGTTGATCTCTTCTTTAAATTTATTAATGTGGTCAGTTCTATGATGCCTGCATAATTTCCAGTACAACTGCTCATTTTACCAAACCCTTCCCCGCTCTCCATAATCTTTGACCAGTTCGAAGATCTATCTGGTTGTTCTTGTTTAATCTCCCAATGACTCTGTTGAGCTGCTGGATTATCAACAGCCATGTTTACAACTATCCGGTGACCAGAATCTATTTCAAGAACCTTTGCAATTTAGCATTCCTGTTGAAAAAGAAGGGAAAGATACCATTTCACAGCCACAGGGGGTGGAAACAGAGTGATTCTCTTGCCCTCTGCTTCTATAATCCGCTTCTAGTGAACTATTCTTCAAAGCCTCCATTTCTGCGTAGTTAGGGTTTTCAGCGCCTGTAAAAGGCACAACTATGCCCCTGTAGGGACTAATGCTCATGCTCAGAATCATATTAAATAATATTTAAAATGTAAAATATATATTATATAATATTTAATATATAATCTATAATCTAATATATAGTTTTTGATATTAATATATAATTAAATAATATTTAATGTAACATGTATATTATATAATATTTAATATATAATCTAATATATAGTTTTTAATATTCATATATATTAAATAATATTTAATGTAAAATATATATTATATAACATTTAATATATAATTGATATTATATAATATTTAATATATCTAATATATATCTAATATATAACTAATATATAGTTTATGAAGGATGGAGAAATGGGAGGGAGAAAGTGGGGGCAAAATGAAAATTCAAAATTCAAAATTTGGGTGAATATCAGGTACCCGAAAATATCGGGTACCCGATTAGGCCTGGTATTGCTTTGTGCACCAAGCCTACATGGTCAACTATTGGAATGTCTCAAATACGTGTTTTTCCCCTGTTTCTCTGAGTTCCAGACTTTGACAATGTAGCTGACGACTTTTTTTTCACCCGAATTTGATAAAATGAAAAGGGTATCTTAAGGAGATTATCAACTTTCTATCGATATAATTGCTGTCAAATTTTGAATTCGGTAAATAATTATTAGTTATTTTCTAATTGATCTACCTCTAAAGTGCTGATTTATATACTGATTGAAAAATGACTATAACTTTCAAACAGTATAACATTTTTGAAATCCGAAAAATGCGTCACATTCTATGCTTCGCCTACTATAAGGGAAAAAAAAAAAATTGAATTTTGTAAAGTTTTGAATGAGTTAAGGTGGTCAGATACATGAGTTTTTTAATTCTGAAAATGTTGTAGCAGAAAATTCATAATTAATTT
Source organism: Chamaecyparis obtusa (assembly GCA_027943335.1). Taxonomy (NCBI): domain Eukaryota; kingdom Viridiplantae; phylum Streptophyta; class Pinopsida; order Cupressales; family Cupressaceae; genus Chamaecyparis; species Chamaecyparis obtusa. Next base: position 148,646 of record BSBK01000868.1, on the reverse strand, counting down.
TTTTTTGCAATAAAATTACAAAAAAAATATGTGTCACATCCGAGCATGAGTCTACTACTTATATATAAAATCTTATAATAAAATATTATTATTTGATTATGATCAAGGTGGTCAAACATACACCTACTTCTTATTTTTTTTCTAAAATTTTTGTACTGCTGCATTGAAATCTATACTTTTCACCAATCATATTAACTTTTTCTCAAAAAAGGCCTAGTAGTTTAGAAACTACATTCAATTTTCTACAGATTCTATTCTTACAACTTTTTGATATTAGGTTCATAGCTAGTTCAAATTTTCATGTCAAGTTGACTAACCCTGATTTGCTGATTTTTCATTGCCACTTAAGGGCATAGTTTGGCCCCTCATGATCTTGCACATACCCATGAGCTTATTGAAGTTTGGTGGAGATTGCAATAGTAACCTATAACTCATTTCTAGTGTATGGTTATGCACAAAAATATCCATCTTTTCTTATTCAAGAATCATTCATGGATATTTGGCAAACAATTGACACCATCTTTGCAAAAAAGTAAGGAAGGGTTCTCCATTCTTTTGATGTCCATTGCAAAGATCAAGCATAGTGACTTCATGTTTGATGTTATATGAATAATGAGTCACAAATTTGTCAAGAAGCTCATTGAAATATTTTATGCCTGGGGGTAGTTTGGAGAACCATCCCATGGCTTGTCCTCCTAAACTTTGTGGAAATAGTCACATAAGATAAGTGTCATTGTGAGCAAATTCAATACAAGCAGCACAAAACTCACAAATGTGGTCTTGTGGATCTGAATTCCCTTTGTATTTGTCAAATTTTGGTACCTCAAAATGAGGAGGGAATGGAATCATTGCCAAATTCTTATCAAAAGGATAAGGACATATATCATCCAAGGAATACTTCTTAGTTGATTATCCAGTTTGGATGTCACAGATTTGTTGTTGAAGCATCTAAATTTATTGTAAAACAAGATCCAAAGATAACGTGTTTGCTTGAGTATTTTGGGAAACATTGTTGTGGGAAGCATTGTTTTGGGAAGCATGGTTCTATTGATCATTTTGAGAAACATCTGATGGTTGCTTGGTTTCTTTTGCTTCATGAGTATCTTGAGAACTACTAGGAATTTCTTGATTGGTTAGAATAGTTGGTTCTCTAAGATGAGAAATATCAAAATCACTTGATAGTTTGGCTCCTTGTTGAGCAAGCATGAGGAAATACATCTCCCTATCCATATCTAGGAGTCTTTCCATGACATTGTAAAATCTAGGATCTTGTGTAGCATCCCTAAGTTCTTGATCTGTGGGTTCCTCTTCTAATGTGAAAAGTGAAGTTTTCTTAGGAATTCCAGACCAAGGATTTTCTTCATTGCTTTTGTTTCCTTCCATCTTGTCTAGAGATTTGGAATCAATGGTTTGTTTGAGTTTCTGAAATAGAGTTTGAACCATAAAAATATGAAAATTGATTTGTCGGATGAAAGATTTTTGATGAAAAGATATGGAAAGAGTATTTGATAGAAGAGATATTGGAAAAAGTGTTGAAAAAGTGATGGGACAATTTGATAAATTCAGAAGTCAATAGGAGGTATAGATCTCACTATGATTTGACAAGGAAAAAATCAAGAGATAGTAACCTAAGTAAGTTTGATTTGAGGATGATAGATCCTGATAGGATAAACTCACAAAGATCAAAATCTGATAAATAGGGTAATGTTTCAACACTAGATTTGGAATTTTTAGAATATGATTTGAGGACTTTTGGTGAAGGAAGAATGAAGAAAATTGATGAAAATGGTCAAACTAAAGATCAAAAGTTTGTGTAACGCAAATGTTTTTCCAAAATTTTACTAAGGATGAAAATGGGTATATGAAAAAGTGATTTTACAAATTTCAAAGCTGGTGGAAATGCTCACTGTTGTATATGTGCAGCAACAAATGCGCAGGACATATTGATAAATGTGCAGGAATTTGAAACAAATGCGCAGCTATTTGGAACCGATGCATTGGAAAATAATCAAATGCGCAAAAATAGTTTAATGTATGCGTAGCAAATTGTGATGAATGTGCAGGTTTTTGTTTCTAATGGATTTGAACTGCAAGATGTGGAAATTTGTCTGATTTTCTAATGTTTTTTGGTTTTTGGCAAATGAAAAATGCATAAACACACACACACACAAGACAGGAATGATTTAATAGAACTGTTCTAGTATGAATGCACAAACACGCTTACAATCCTAAGGTTGGCAAGGACAATATCTGCTGAATCCCCACTAGGATAATAAAATCCAGCCACGCATATACACAGTGGACAGCATAGGAACTTGGAGGCATAGGCTCCTCCTTATAGTGCATTCACTTCTCAGGCACACCAAGTTTTGAATTTAATGGGTCATCACTTCCCAAAGAACTGCTATCTCTACTATGAACTGTGAGTAATGTGGGGTGTCTTCACAGGCTCGGGTGACCCCTTGAGCCAGTAAATAGAAGATTTTAGGCCACTAAACAAAAGTTTGTAGTAAGGACATCCGTTCAGGTGGTTGTGGTCAAGTCATTTTCCCAATTAAGGGGGCTCTCCCAATCCTTTCAAAGGAAGGCTTTCACCTCTACTAAGTAGGACTTTAACGCACCACTGGGGTATTGGAGGAGATTTTGGTTTCCACAATGAATTCACACCTATCTAATGTGAGACTAATCACATTAGCATTTTTTATATACCGATTTGGAAGGGCTTGGCTTTAACCTATTACTGGTTGGGTCGTTCCTCGAGGTGAGTACCTCTTTTCCCACCAAAGACTGCCCTCTAAAAATTATAACAATTTCTCTTACACCCAAGATCCATGAATGGTGAGGGGAGAGGATATGTTGTTATAATTTTGGGATTACAAATAGCTTATTAAGCAAAACACAATGGACACTTAATCTACTCTAAAGAAAACACACAAATTAAAAACATGTTGTATTTTAAACCCAAACAAGATTATGGTTGATTTTACAAAAACCCCTTAAAGACCTGCAATCAAATTTCTTAGAAATTTTAGCAATGGGGCCTTCAAAGAACATCCTATAAAATAGCCTAAAAGACTACCAAAACTAATAGAAACTTGTTAAAAGATTAGTTAAAAATCCAAAAAATCTATGAAATTGAATGCAACTATTGTAGAAAACAAATGCCCAGAAATAGTGAACAATGGCACAGTAATTATGGATGTATGCACAGAAATGATGGATGCACAACAAGTATGAACTAATGTGCAGTGGGATGATGTAACTGCGCAGAAATAGTGAATGTGCAATAGAAAGTATGGAAAGTGCAGAATAGTGATATTAATGCGCAGTTTGTTAACATAAAGCTTAAATCAAAAACTAAAAAAAATGGTAGTTTAGTAGAGAATAAATGCGCAGTGCAGAGTGATGAATGCGCAAGAAAAACTTAGAAAAATCTGCACACGAAAAAATGCAAAATAAAATATTAAAAACATGGGGAGGCCCCACGCTGGGTGCCAAAAATGTATGCAAATTAGCTGTACTAACTACTATAAATCATAAATTAACTATTTTAAGATTAATGAATCTAATTAATTAGAAAACAACAATGAAGAATACACCAAATTGAAGCTAAAATAAGATTTTACCTTCACTTACCATGTAGCTTGTCTCCATTGTCCTCCTATGCTCTGATTTCTTGGATGTGTTGAGCTCTTAGATTTCCAATTTGAAGCTCCTTGCCCAAGATGATACCAAAGTGTGGAGATTGAATGTTTGAATGCAAAACTAAATCTTAATTATGCAAATAAGATGATGATAATGTGGATGCTTCACAAAATGATATGAATATGCTTGATAATGAGTGCTTGGATGCTTGATTGCTTGATTGCCTATTGCTTGAATGCTTGATTACAAAAATACCTATTAGCTCTCAAAGGGGAAATTAGGCTCCTTTAATAGATTTTTAGAGGATCTTAGGCCTAGGTGGCATAATCCTATGGTGGAGAATGAAAGGTGGAAGATCCTAGGGCTAGAATTGACTTAGTTGAAGGAGTTGAGAGAAAGGGGGATGTAGTTGGAATGTGAGAGGAAGAATAGGGATGATGTTCCTCTCACATTGACATGGAGGAGAACAAGGTGGAAGGGAAAGACACATGTCAGGTGTCTCACAAAGACCAAAGAGAGAAAGAGAGAGAGACCTTTTCCTCATGAGGACTCTTTGCACAAGCGTCCTATGAGTCACCTTTGACCCTTAGAGGTGGCTTGAAAATCCCCTTAGGAATAGGGATTGTCTCTTGACTTGGTTTAAGAGAGGATGTGTGGTCATGAGACCAAGTCCTATGAGGCCACATAGCCCTTAAGAATAGGACATGCGTGGGTGAGGATAATTATTAATAAATAATTAATAATAATTATTTATTTTAGCCAAAGTGATGTGTCAAGTGACTAGGTAGATGAGGTGGACTAGGGGACTTAGTCATATTTAGGTGATTGTGTATTTAATTAAATCACTTTAATAAGACTAATTAGAAGACTTAGGATAGAGGAATAGACTATAGTGAATTTACTAAATAGATTGAATAATCTATTTAATAAATAGATGAAATAATTATTAATTAAATAATAAATATTTAATTAATTTATCAAGTCAATATCAATTAAATAATAAATATTTAATTAATTAATGAAACCATTTTTAAGTGTATACACTAATCTTAACAATAAACCTTATGTATAAGATAAAATGTGGATGAGGTCCTAGAACAATGGTTTGCACATAAAAGAGACCCCAAAGCCAATATTTTACACTTACATGAAATTGTATTGATATGAAAAAAAAATGTAGATGATTAATGTTGAGATTAAGGAATAAAGGTACTTACCTCTGAAAAAGAATCGGCTGAAAACCCTATCAAATGATCTAAAAAATTGTTGATTTTCATGGTATTGAATTGAAACTGCGAGATCTACAAAACCCAGAAATTCTTTTTGTGAGATTAGATCAGTTCAACTTTGACCCTCATAAAAGGTCAAAGGCTACATTTTTATTCTGGAGGTTGATTTTGATTTTGTTTGTAGATCTCAAAAATTCGTCGAAAAGGGTATCCAAATCTGATCTCAGATTTGAAATTCCGTACCTGCACCTACAAGAAAAATGGTTTTGTTTATTGGGGGGGGGGTAGGGGTTTGCCTTATTCAAACCCCAATTTAGGAATTAACCTTGAAATTGAATTGAAATTGCTGGAATAAACAAAGTAAATGGAACAATTCACCTTGCTTGAGTTGAAACCCTTGTGGAGGATTCGAATCCTTGAATCCACAAGAATGGATGAATGTAGAATAAAATGTAAGATGTCTCTAATCAATTGTCTTTAGATCTTCAACACCAATCTTGAATGGATCTTGAATTTGGAAGAGGCTTGAATGGAAATGGAGGAATCTTCAATAAGAGAGCTCCATAGAGCTTGAATCCTTCAATGGCTTCTAATGGATCTCCTTGATGAATTGAATGCTTGAATGCTTGAAGGCTTGATTTCTTGATTGCTTGATCTTCTTGCTTTCTTACACTTGAGAGCTTGAGAGATTGAGAAACTTGATTGTGAGATGGAGAAAATGAGAGAGGAAGGCTCCCTTTTATAGTGATATAGGGCACAAGAGGGGCCTCATAGAAAACAATAATTAAGGGGCCATGGCACAAAAATATAGAGAGGTGCACATGGAGGGAAATTAACTTAAAGTCTTGACACAAAAATCTAGGAGGGGACCACCCTTAATATAGAAATAAAATAATTATTTAAGAGCCTTGTCACAAAATTTGAGGTAAGGCCAACCCCAAAGTTAATTTGAGCATTAGGCACAAAACTTGAGAAAGGATAATCTCCAATAATAAATTAGGAATCCTATACAAATATCAAGAAAGTTGTACCTCAAATATTAATTTGAGAATTTGACACTTAACTCGAGAAATAATGGCCCCAAAGAGGGAAAAGATAAGATTTTGATGAAACCCCAAAACTAGAAGCTAACCCTGAGAATCTTGAACCCTAGGGTCAAGGACGAGGTTGATCTTGACCATGTCAGGATTGAGGTTGTTCCTGACCAGGTAAGAATTGAGGTTGTTCCTGACTAGGTCAGGATCAAGGTTATTCCTAACCAAGTTAGGATCGAGGTTGTTCCTGACCAGGTCAAGATCGAGGTTGTTCCTTAACAGGTCAGGATCAATGTCAAATTTGACCTAAAAGGTTGACCTTGACCTTGAGGTCAAGAATCTCAGGTTCATAGTCCAAGATGCCAGGAAAATGCTAGGAAGAAGTGGAAAATGGGGTAGAATAGGGAAAAAGCTAGATCCAAGTCGAGTATCCATTCAAGGCATTAGACATGATCCCAAACCACTTACTCGGAGGGCTAAACACTCTTAACATGGAAGTGCTTCCATTTTAAGATGATACATTAAGCCCCCACTTTAGCAAGAGTATGGACTTGATGCAAACTCTTGGTAAAGGAGATCATAAAGAAAAATATAATCTTATTGAAATCAAAGGGACAAAGGAATCCTCAAGCCCCCAAAGACTTGAGTCTTCATCAACTCCAAGATTGCAATAAGAGAGACATCACTAGAAAAAGATAGAAGGGGAAGAGAGGAGTGGCTAGCTCTCCCAATAAGATGTGTATATCTCACTGTGAACCACAAAAAGGATAGGATGGCCCACCAAGAAAACACTTGATAGTCACCCCATAATGTTGTGGGCCTTCTGGTAGCTTTGTGCATGTATGTAGTGTGTGTTCTGATAGCTTTTGGAATACCCATAGATCCACCTTCTTATATCGCTATGAATATGAAATGCATGTCTCCTCAGGATTTAGCAACTTATGTGCATTACCTTTGAAAGATTTAGCATATAGATGCGTGTCTTTTTAGGATTTAGAAACTTATGTGTGTTACCTTCCAAGATTTAGCATATTGAAATATTTGAAAAATGCATGTCTCCTCAGGATTTAGCAACTTATGTGCATTACCTTTTGAGATTTATCATGCTGCAAAAAAAAAGGTTAGAAAAAAAATGCATAATATAGAACGAGGGAGGTCGTATATATGCCCCCCTCCTTAATATGGAAAAAACATACTATTTTGACATATTAAGGAAAGAAAAGAATAAGGATAAAGCCTTCTTCAACATCAAGACAATATCCATAGACAACACCCTGTCCAAGCCAAGAAGGTCATAGCTCCTATGAGGCCATGGAAGGGATGAATGCAAAGATATCATGCAAGAAGTGAAAAAGTAACCCTTGTGAGGGATAGCACATTGTTCAGTTTCCAAGGTGAGAGATTTACCAACCATGGAAACCTAATGTCAAATAGTGAAAGAGGTTGTGATGAAGGATAGAGATCCTCAATGCAAACCAAAATATTCATGTATGATTAGATATCACATAATAGATAGATACTGCTTAACCAAGGAAAGAGGTGAATCCCAAAAAGTCAAAAAAGAGGGAGATGACATCCTTGCCCCCCAAGTATAGGAACAAGGATGGAAGGGGACCTATTATATCACTTATAACATTATACAAGACAATAAGCCCCCAAGGATTAGGCTAATATTGTTTATATAATGTGGAGCTCCATAATAGGAACATAAATGTTATTTAGAGAAAATAGGATTGAAATGCAACTCATTGTCACATGATATATAAATAACCTTACTATCAATGAGCTGCCTAATCTTATAATGTAAAGCATGACATTCATTAGTAGAGTGATCTTTAAATCTATGATACAAACAAAAAGGAAGAGTCTTCAAGTGTGGACTACATTTCTTTTTGCATTTAGGTCTAGTAATCATCTTGGCATGAAGGAGTTTAGGAAAAAGAAATTCTTGGTCAAATTCCTTCATAGGTTCATCATGGTTTGAAGTGTTATTTGAGATTTTGTTAACATTGATTTGTTGTCAAGAATTAAATCCCAATCCATAAGAATGCTCATGCCCCCCAGTGTGTAAGGGCATTTGAATTCCATGTTTATGCTTACCACATCCTTGACTATTAAATCCTTGTTTAACTAGGAAATGATAACTAGGACCATAACAAGAAGACATATCAGAAGGAGTCAATGGAACCTCAGTAGTCACAATATCATCCTTAGTAGGCTTGACAGATTTATTGTGGGTAGAAGCAGTGACAAAGTTATTATGAAGGGATTTAGAAGTAAAAAATTGTTATTCAAATTTTGTTTGTTTCTTCATAAAATCAAGATCTTTAACCTTATACTCTCCATTAAAGGTAGGATTAAAATCCAAGGTTCCCCAATCATCATCAGGAAGAGCATTAGAGGAAGGAGGATTACTATTAGGAACATGAGTAATGTGAGTTTGAATATTAAGACAAGGATTAGGTGCATCATCCACATGAAGCGTATACATCTTGTTATTATGTATAAACTTGACTTAATGGTGAAGGGTGAAAGGACCAACATGCATCTCATGCAACCAAGGTCTACCCAAAAGAAGGTTATAATTGAGAGGTCCAGGCATAACATGAATAGGTGTATTCAGGATGACCAGTCCTACTTTGATAGGTAAGGTAATGATTCCTAAAGTGTTCTTAGCAATGTTATCAAAGCCATGTATAGGAACATTGTCAAGTTGAATAGTTGAAAGATCGGCGTTAATCGCTTTGAGCATGTCCATGCTAAAAAGATTAAGCCCAGATCCATTATCAATGAAGGTCTAATGAATGATAATTTTATTGATAATAACATCAACCATAAGAGCATCATACTAATTTTGAACTTCTTTAGAAGGTAAATCCTTTTGAGTAAATACAATGTTAGGAGAACCTGAGGTAGCATGCATGCATTGTAAGAAGTTATTGATGTTCTCTTGATTAGGAGGTGGAGTAGGAAGAGTTGCTAGATATTTTTGCAAGGCTTTATAGTAGGTAGGTGAAGTTTTCAGAAGCTCCCATAAAGAAATCTTGGCAGGAGTATTTTGCAATTGGGTTATCAAATCATACTCCTTGCTAGGAAGATGGGGTGGAGGAGGAAGAATAGGTTGAGAAGGTGGCAAAGAAGTAGAAACCACTAGATTAGGTTGAGGGTTATTCCTTGTATGATAAGTGTGAGATATAGAATCTTGATCATTGAAAGTGATTCAGGAGCATTTTGGGTTCCTCAAGATCTTTCTTTATGTTGGAGGAATTCCTTGGCAGAGGGATGCAATGCTTTGTTTTGGGCAGCTTTCTGAGTTTCTAGGTTGTGTTGATCTGTGGAGATCTTTAGGATGTGTAATGAAATTATTTTTTTCCTTTATGTGTGTGGAAGATATTTCTAAGGTCACAGCTCTTGAGGTGGCATGGTTTGAGAGATATTGGATGGATAGTTTCAAAGTTACAGTTGTTTTCCTTGTCGTTGGAACAATATTTTCCTGCAGTTTTGGAGCTAATTGTGGGATGTGGCGACCTTAATAATTGATGAATAAGCCTATATTCTCTTATAAAATTAAAGAGGACCTAAATTAATATCATTTACCAAGGGTGAAACTCCTAATTCATTATGAGTAAAAAGTTATGACCATTTTACTCGGGGAGCTATTTTCTTCTAGTGTTTTCGTTGAAGCCATTCCTATAGTTTTGGGGCTCATTGCACATAGTGGAGATGTTGATCCTTAATGGATTATCCTTTTTTCTCTTAGGGAATTTAAGAGGACCTAAATTAATACCATTTCCCAATAGCGCAACTCCTAATTCATTATGAGTAAAAAGTTATGCCCATTTTTCCCCGGGACCTATTTTCTAGCAGTTTTTAGGTGAAACGTGTGGTGTTTCTTCTTGCGATGTTCTGTGTGATCAAATGGGACATTTCACCCTTAAAGGAATTTTTTTGGGGTGATGTGTGGACCTAAATCTAAATGCACATTAAGTTTTGATCATTCTTGCATTAGTTTTGGTTTCTTTTATTGGTCTGGACCTATATTGTAATTAAATGCCTGACTGGCTGACTTGTGGCTTAGCTAGCTATATACTAAGAGATTGGGTAGATGTTTAGTAGTTAAAAGTAAGAAGTTGAGTAGTAGATGATCATTAGATCATTAGGAAGAGTAGAGTAGAAGTATATTTGGGAATCTAGGACTTTGTAGCAAAACTAGTGGCCTGCGGGCTTAGGACAATAATGGGTTGCTTGGAAGTGTGAGTACAAGTTTAGATCCTGTGGTGGTTGTTCCTATCAGAGGTTGCTTATTGTAGATCTGAACTAGTTAGTGGTTTCCTAGATCTTGTGAGATCTTGCTGATACTTTTTTATTTCATTGTAATAGGTTGAAACCCGAAAGGCCTTACAGCCAGGCATGTTGAATGAAATTCTATTTTGAATCTTTATCTTGTTGTATTCTGTTGTGTATATTGTTGTTATAATCAACAGTGTAGGTTTGGACTGTCCATTATTGGATCCTCCTTATCTTCCCTGTGTCAAGTGGTATCAAAGCTTGAAGATCTTGAGTGTGTAAATTAGTTGAGGCTATTTACACTAGGACCTTGTTGATGATTTGTTGCCTTGGGTTTTTGAAGATCTTGAAGGATGTTTCCAAGAGGATTGGACCTTAGTGCGTATGCAGATGAATTTAGAGCTTTGAAGAAACAAGTGCATGACCTACAAGAGGAATTAAGAAGGTAGACTATAAAGAAGAAGGTTGTGAAGAGATGATGACATCTTTTGGAAGTCGAAGTCCTTGATGACTTGGATAGAGTTGGTGAAATGTCTATTGGTTCACATGAGCAGATAGATGGATCTGGCATGGAACTTGCAAAGTATCTTGTTGTGCACAATGAGATTGCTGGTGGTGAAGAGATTGGTTTTGATACTCATTTGGTGGATTTTGACATGAAACCTATAGAGAAACTTCTTGTTGTGTGCAATGAGATTGCTGGTGGTGAAGAGATTGGTTTTGATGCTTAGTTGGTGGAGTCTGACATGAAACCTGTGGAGCAACTTGTGGCTATTGTTGAGATACCTATGGTTGTTGATGATGTTGTTGACCTTGTTGAGGCTGGTGAGAAGATTTTTTTTCATGTTCAATTTTTTTTCATGTTCAGCCGGTTGTCTCTAACATGGAGATTGCAGAGCATCTAGTTGGGTGTGATTAGACTATTATTGGTGAAGATTTACTTGATGTTGAGGCTAGTGAGAAGATTTGTTTTCATGTTCAGTCAGTTGTGTCTGACATGGAGATTGCAGAACATCTAGTTAGGTGTGATCAGATTGCTATTGGTGATGAGTTATTTGTTGTTGAACACCTTTGTGATGATGGTGTTGGTGACTTTCTTTTGTTCAATGTTATGGTGCATATCTTACTTGCTAATTGTGGACTTGAATTGTTGGTTGATAGTAATGAGTCTTGTGATGAGTTGCAAATATGGGATGTTGATGATGAGGTATTTCATATTGATGTAGATCTGACTTTGGATCTACTTCTTGGGGAGTTGGATACTCATGTTCCTAATATTGGTTGTGGTGATCAGTGGTATGCTGATTGGATTGATGAGATTTATTTGATCTTGATGTTTGAATGGATGAAGCATAGATGGTTGATTTTCCAGTTTGTTCTTTTGTCCTTGAGGGATTGGAAGCCTTTGGTGAAGATGAAGATGATTGTAGACATTTGTCTTAAGGTTAAAGTATGGGACATACTTTCTATTTACTTGGGTAGCCTGATGTAGGAGCATTTTGGGTTCCTAAAGATCTTTCTTTATGTTGGAGGAATTCCCTAGCAGAGGGATGCAATGCTTTGTTTTGGACATCTTTCTAAGTTTTTGGGTTGTGTTGATCTATGGAGATCTTTACCATGTGTGATGAAATGAGTTTGTTCCTTTATGTGTGTGGAAGATATTTCTAAGGTCACAACTCTTGAGGTGGCATGGTTTGAGAGATATTGGATGGATAGTTTCAAAGTTACAGTTGTTTTCCTTTCCATCGGAACAATATTTTCTTGCAGTTTTGGAGCTGATTGTGGGATGTGGAGACCTTGATCCTTAATGAATCAAAATTTTCTCTCTTAGGAACTTAAATAGGACCTAAATTAATATCATTTACCAAGGGTGAAACTCCTTATCTATTATGAGTAAAAATTTATGACCATTTTACTCAGGGACCTATTTTCTTCTAGTGTTTCCGTCGGAGCCATTCCTGCAGTTTTGGGGCTGATTGCACATAGTGGAGATGTTGATCCTTAATGAATTATAATTTTATCTCTTAGGTAATTTAAGAGGACCTAAATTAATACCATTTCCCAAGAGAACAACTCCTAATTCATTATGAGTAAAAATTTATGCCCATTTTTCCCCAGGACCTATTTTCTGGCAGTTTTCAGGTGAAATGTGTGGTGTTTCTTCTTGCGATGTTCCGTGTGATAAAATGGGACATTGTGCCCTTAAAGGAATACTTTTGGGTGATGTGTGGACATAAATCTAAAGGCACATTAAGTTTTGATCATTTTTACATTAGTTTTGGTTTCTTTTATTGGTCTGGACCTATATTGCAATTAAATGCCTGACTGGCCAACTTGTGGCTTAGTTGGCTATATATTGAGAGCTTGGGTAGATATTTAGTAGTTAGAAGTAAGAATTTGAGTAGTAGATGATCATTAGATCATTAGGAAGAGTATATTAGAAGAAGATTTGGGAATCTAGGACTTTGTAGAAGAACTAGTGGCCTGCGGGCTTAGGACAACAAGGGGTTGCTTGGAAGTGTGAGTACAAGTTTAGATCCTATGGTGGTTTTTCCTATCAGATGCTGCCTATTGAAAATCTAAACTAGTTAGTGGTTTCCTGGATCTTGCAAGATCTTGCTGATACTTTGTTATTTCATTGTAATAGGTCAAAACCCGGAAGGCCTTACAACTGGGCATGTTGAATGAAATTCTATTTTGAATCTTTATCTTGTTGTATTCTGCTGTGCATATTGTTGTTATAATCAACAGTGTAGGCTTGGACTGTCCATTATTGGATCCTCCATCTCCGCCCTACGTCAGAAAGACTCCATAGGTTTACCTTTGATATTAATTTGAGGACAACCTTTGACAGTCAACAAGGGTTTAGGATAAACCACTTTAGTTGTCTCAACACTTCAAATAGATTCAAAAGAAGGAAGAAAAGATGACATCCCAGGAGGAGATGAGGTAAGATCTTGATTCTCCATAGGTTCATCACTAAAAGGGAGAGCATTAAGGGAATTCATATCATTCCCCACTAATGCCTCATCACTATAAGGAATCTCAAATGGAGGTAAAGCATCTATGATATCATCTTCTTTCACTAAAATGTCTACATAAAGGGAGTGTGTTTTAGGAAAATGGTTTTCATCATGTAATAAATCACCCTCTTGTATTAAGGCTTCTTCATGAGGAGGGGATAAATCAATGTCTTTATCAAGGGGATCATTCACAATGGTTTCATGAGGAAGAGAAAAATCAACATCCCCATCCAAAGGTTCAATAAAGTACTTAAACCACGCTTGAGATAACTTGTGCAACATGATAACGAATAAAGAAATGCATATAAAAGGGATCTAGATATATCTAAACACATTCAAATGAAATGATTTTTTTATTTTTAAACAAATTTTACAATTTTTTTGTATTTTTGAAATATAAATGCAAGAGCATAAAATAAACCTACTTTTGTAAGCGCAAAATGTAAATCTAACACCAAAAAGAAAGAGTTGTCGTAAGTTGGGTTCACCAAAATGTATAAGGTAAAATGTGGATGAGGTCCTAGAATAATGGTTTGCACATAAAAGAGACCCCAAAACCAATATTTTACACTTACATGAAAATTTTATTGATATGAAAAGTAAATGTAGATGATTAATCTTGAGATTAAGGAATAAAGGTACTTACCACCGAAAAAGAATCAGCTGAAAACCCTGTCAAACGATCTCAAAAACTATTGATTTTCACAATCTTGAATTGAAACTAGGAGATCTACAAAACAAAGAAATATTTTTCTGAGATTAGATCAGTTTGACTTTGACCCTCATAAAAGGTCAAAGGCTACATTTTTATTCTGAAGGTCGATTTTGATTTTGTTCGTAGACCTCAAAAATTCACCGAAAAGGGTATCCAAATCCAATCTCAGATCCAAAATTCTACACTTGTACCTACAAGAAAAATGGTTTTTTTTGTTGGGGGGGGTAGGGGTTTGCCTTAGTCAAACCCCAATTTAGGAATTAACCTTGAAATTGAATTGAAATTGCTAGAATAAACAAAGTAAATGGAACAATTCACCTTGCTTGAGTTGAAACCCTTGTGGAGGATTCGAATCCTTGAATCCACAAGAATGGATGAATGTAGAATAAAATGTAAGATGTCTCCAATCAATTGTCTTTAAATATTCAACACCAATCTTGAATGGATCTTGAATTTGGAAGAGGCTTGAATGGAAATGGAGGAATCTTCAACAAGAGAGCTACATAGAGCTTGAATCCTTCAATGGCTTCTAATGGATCTCCTTGATGAATTGAATGCTTCAATGCTTGAAGGCTTGAATGCTTGAATGCTTGATCTTCTTGCTTTCTTGCACTTGAGAGATTGAGAGATTGAGAAACTTGATTGAGAGATGGAGAAAATGAGAGAGGAAGGCTCCCTTTTATAGTGATCTAGGGCACAAGAGGGGCCTCATAGAAAACAATAATTAAGGGCCCATGACACAAAACTCTAGAGAGGTGCACCTGGAGGGAAATTAATTTAAAGTCTTGACACAAAACTCTAGGAGGGGACCACCCTTAATATAGAAATAAAATAATTATTTAAGAGCCTTGTCACAAAATTTGAGGTAAGGCCAACCCCAAAGTTAATTCGAGCATTAGGCACAAAACTCGAGAAAGGCTAATCTACAATAATAAATTAGGAATCCTATACAAATATTGAGAAAGGTCCACCTCAAATATTAATTTGAGAATTTGACACTTAACCCAAGAAATAATGGCCCTGAAGAGGGAAAAGACAAGATTTTGATGAAACCCAAAACTGGAAGCTAACCCCAAGGATCCTGGACCCTAGGATCAAGGACGAGGTTGATCTTGACCAGGTCAAGATCGAGGTTGTTCCTGACTAGGTCAGGATTGAGGTTGTTCCTGACCAGGTCAAGATCAAGGTTGACTTTGACCTAAAAGGTTGACCTTGACCTTGAGGTCAAGAATCTCAGGTTCATAGTCCAAGATGCCAGGAAAATGCTAGGAAGAAGTGGAAAATGGGGTAGTATAGGGAAAAATCCAAATCCAAGTCGAGTATCCATTCAAGGAATTTGACATGACCCCAAACCACTTACTCGAAGTGCTAAACACTCTTAACATGGAAGTGCTTCCATTTTAAGATGATATACCTTAACACCAAATCTCAAATATAACTATAATTGTAACCGTAATACTAAACCCTAACCCCAACCCTAATCATACCCATTGAATACAAAACCCTAATCATAAATGCTAAAATATAATTGTAAATGGTAACCATAATCCTAGCAGTAATTCTACTCTTATCCTTAATCCTAATCTTCACCCTAACACTAACCCAAACCATAAACCTAAACCAAATCCTGACCGTAATTCTAATCTTAACCTTAATCCTAACCTTGACCCTAACACTAACCCAAACCATGGCCCTAGGTTTAATCTTGACCTTAATACTAACCCAAACCATAGCTCTAGATTTAACACTAACCCTATTTACATTGATGAACCTAATTTTTACCATAACACTAACCTTTACTATAACCCTACCACTAACCTTAACCATAATATTAGAACTAAACATAATAGTAACACTAACCATAACAATAACTCTTACACCATTATTTAAAAAATAAAAATCATAAAATGTCTTCAATGTTGCACCACAACTTCTACGAGCTTATATATACCTATATATATAATATGCCAAAAGTAATCCTTCTCGAGGCGCCTATTTTCATCAACCCTAACCCACACAAACCTTGTAGTTTGATGAAAATAGGTGCTTCGAGAAGGATTACTCTTGACATATTATATATATATAGGTATATATAAGCTACTATTATTTTTTTTCAAACTTTTTTAAAAAGTGGGAAAAATGATGTAACCGAAGATTCCCTAGGCTGACTACTGAGTCAATTTTCTACAGGGAGGCGTTTCCTTTTTTCAGTGCACTACTTATTCTGGTTTGTTTTTGTTACTGCCTTTTAATGAGATATTGGTCCTAATATTGGTGTATTGTAGTCTTAGTGTTGAGGTTGGGGTCCAGTTATTTATAGGTTTTTTTGGGCTTTGGAGGTTCAGATTTATGAAAGCAATTCAAGAAGTTTTTTAACACAGCTTTTAGTCTATATAAACTTTGTATTGCTGAACTGAAGAGATGGATAATATAAATAAATTTATGAATTCTATTGAGCCTTTTTCTTTTTGTTCTTTGGAGTTCTATTAGAGTTGACTTGCAGGGTAGAGGCCTTTATCTACATTAAGAGGCTTAGCAAATTTTAATGTAAATATTTAGGTGTTTTAAAAAAAAAATTGGCATACTTTCAATTTGGCAAAAAAAAAATGCTAGTTACAATCAGATACAAAGAGCCCAAGTATTGGAAAAGCCCGACTATGTAAGGTGTTTGTATAAGCTGGAAAATAATACAACTAGAATACAACTATTTTAGCTATTATAGATAGAGGTGACTGCTACATTTTTCTTGTCAATTAACAAATTAATGAGGGCATTTATTTTATGATTTGGTTGAGTTGTTTAACAAAGTCATCTGATCATTTGATTTTTTTAACATAGTAGAAGCATTGTTATTCTCCACATTTCCTGAGAATTTATGTTTGTCTCTAAGTTATGCTATCATATTTTGGTAATGATGACACAACATGTTGTTTCTTTATTGCTAGTTTCAAACTTCTATCTTTGCATTGTTGTCAGTCACTGGCACAGTGCTCACAAGGGAAGTGATGTAATTTTATCCTCATTTTGCCCCCAGTTTAAATACTATTAACATTTGTAGGGAAGAAATTTAGTATAGAAATAACTCTCTTGAATTTTGAATTGAATATTGGCACTCCTTGCAATGGCGAGATGATGTCCATGTTAAGGTATGGTGTTAATTCAAAGATGGGATTGCCCATATTTGTGGATAGAATGATATTCAGTTTAGGGAAATGGTCGAATTTTCCAACAGTGTGAAAAAAATAGTGTTGAATCTTGGGAATGAAAATGTTTAGCCTATCCCATTACATAAAATGTATTTGAGATTAGATTTATTTTTGCACTGATTTTCTACCATTGGTCGAAGGCAAGTTTTTGATCAAATTATTTAATTATTTGATTTTTCTAAAAACTTAATATTTTTTAAAAAAATTGCATCTATATTGCACAAAAAATTACATCTGAAATGTTACCCATTTGTACACTGTTTAACTCGATTTCCTCTAGATAATGGCATGTATTCACAAGCCATAGGAGAATGGTTATACAATAACTGGTAACTGAACTTCTGATCAAGTTACTTTCATTTTGAGTGTTCCAAACATCAAAGTGACTAATGAAATTCAAGAAACCCTTTTGACTCTTTCCTTAGTATCCATGTTAGAGATTGATCTATGGAACTGAATGGTGTGCCTAAGAACAAATTAATTATATAAATATCTATAAAAAATAAATTTATATTGGTTTTAATAAGATTCATGTAATTTCTATAGTTCATATTATTAGACTGTAGTCGTTTTGGATTAAACTATGTGTGATTTTTCATCATCAATGTTTCAGACCATACTATATGATCCATCATCACGATGAAGCATTAGATAGAGAGAAAAATATAAACTAACTACAGACTTGTTACCACCTAGTTTGCATGTCTAATATTTTTCCATTCTCCCCTTTCGAGAAAAAGTTGTATACAATATTTCCCCTTTCAATTGGTGTCTTATTTCCATAAGTCACCCTTGTGTCATGGTTGAATCTATCCATTTTGGGCCTTTAAATACCAAATTGTCCTTGTGAACTTTTCACTTGAACCTATGTATAAAGTTCGATAGTTATTTGGTTCAAATTTCATCCTTTGTGGGTGTGTTTTGAGAGTTTATTAAAGTAATTCAATATGTGTAAAAGGTAGTCACGTAGGTGAATGAACTCATTTTTTAACCTTTTCATCTCAGTTCTAAAAGTTGAAAGTTGAAAGTTTGAAGGCATGTCGGTCTAAATTTATTTCATGTTTATATGTTTTGTCGCTCTCAAGTCTTGTTCGAAACAGAATGTGCAAAGTGTTAGGCATCATCAATGTGATGTTGAACTTGAACTCTTGAACCTTCTTCATTTTGGTTCAAGGTTCAAGGTTTCTTATACATTGAAGAAGGATTGTGGAAAAGTGGTAAAGGAAAGTGATAAAAATGATTGCTGGAAAGGAATTTATTCTAAGCACCTTCAAAGTTTAAAATTAAAAAAAAAAGGTTCTCATGGGTGAAAGATAATTTTTTAGATGTTATGGCCTTGTGTGGAAATGACTCGTAATTAATGTGGGTGTCAGATTTACATCTTTTCAAGGTCAACTCCATATGAACAAATTAGTCATTCCCAGCATGAGAATCTATCACTCAGATTTCATGCCTTTAAATATTGCACATAATGTGAGTTGTTTCTTATTTTTTAAGCTAAAATTTTCTAAGAGAAGAAATGACCCTAGAGGTAAATTATTTCTCTTCTTCAAAGTTAGCAGGAAATCTAGTGTCCATGACAGGTGAGTTTTGAAACTTCTTAATATTAGTGTTAGAATTTTTTTCATTTCCTATCTCAGTACACTACTTTGTTTTGAGAAGTCTAATTGAAGTTGTCACGATGAGGCATGTCTGCCCAAAATTAGGATCAAATTTTGGTCTTGTTAGTTGCCTACTAGAATTTGGAGATACATCATTAGCCTATGCCAATTTAAATGATTTCTTAGAAAGGGCCAAAAATCTCTCAGATTCCTCCATGATGAAAAAATTTGTCTAGACTACGAACTCATAGAAGTGGCCACTTTCCCAATAGCTACACCATGCCCAGAGTGGGTTTGGGAGTGTATAAACCAATATGATCCAGAGGAGAAATGTATTCAATCTTCAGATGATGACATATTATTGGGTATCAATAGGGAAACCATTATGGCTGTGATGAAAATTCCACACAAGGAGCCCTACGCTGACTGGACCATGGACACATCATATTGTGCCTTTTCTAAAAGAAGGCTAAATACATGATTGTAATCACCAAAAATTGGATTTTGAAATTATAAAAGGGAGGTTGAGGGATACCCAAACCATTAACTAGGGAACGCCTTTTTGGTTCTGGAAAAGTAGTTTACACTCAAAGAGACACCAATATACCTAAGCCAGATTTTAAGGAGGGGTTAGTTCCAAATTGGGGAGATCTATAGGTAATTGGAGCAACTATAGGGACAAGACTTCCCTCTGCACTTCTGGCTTTGCAAAACCAAGGTGGGTACACCTAATCCAGCTCAATATTCAATACTTCACAACCTTCTCTAGATTCATATAATAGATGGGATGGTGAGAAAATACTAAATGATAACCAATCATTCATTTATTCTCAATCAACATGATGAACATACAGCCCTATAACCTCAATATTCTAAAAGAATTGCGATTGGTTATGTTTAAAACTTGAGGGATATTTAACCAGACCATATCAAACACATATCACTACAGAAGATACTTATTCTTGACCAGTGCCTTGTCCTCTGGGCTAAACCTTGTACAAAGTAGTATACAAAGACCAACTACTGGCAATGATCCATGACCTTTAATATTACCACTTGGTGACAATATTTGTCTGTAAATCCAAATCCATACTACTTAAAAATATTCCTATACAAACCAAATGAATCTATGTCCTATCCAAAGAAATTTTAATTTGAGCCTAGATCAAAATCTAAGGAATAGAAACATACACATGGGTAAACACCATGCAATGGACCAAAAAATGCAAAACTCAAGAGATGAACACAAAGGAGAGAATTGAACCTAAAAGAGTTTGTATTACATTTAATGAATCATGTCCCTATGTACACTTTGTTTCAAGATATGAACCACTCCAATATAGCTAAAGACAAAAAAAAAATCTTTTATACAACAATACAATTAGATATAAATCTGTTACACCCTATACTGAGAACAAATCATCAGCCGATATTCTGAAACCAAGAAGAGACTAGAACTAGACCTCTTAATCATCCAAAAGATGACCATTCCTAAATGATATTGGAAATCCTTATAAAGGACTACAACAATCTTAGGATCATTTAGGGAAAAGATGGCATTTTTGACAACTATAACAACCTATAACAACAAGAAATAAAAGTAGGGAGGAAAGCCTAAAAATTTGAGAAGGATCAAATCAAATCTAATTTACAATATTTGGGTTTCATTATCACAAGCCAACTGTGGTTACAAATTCAAAAGGCTTCTTGTTATAGACATTAATTTAATGCCAGAACCAGTTAGCAATGTCACATGTACCAAGGTATGAAAAAGACTGAAATCCATCATACCCTACCTGCCATTCTCAAAATATCAGTACTCTACATTAAACTGGAATGACACTCCAGGAAAATAAATCAAATCATGATGGCTACCTAAAACCTCCTCATCAATTTTTAATCATAATCATCCTTGGAACAAAACAAATCTAACTTGGTTCTTCATTTCTATTCATTGATCTCATTCTTGTTGGATTAAACCCTTCTCAACAATTTCATAAATTTGGCCACAACGGTTACACAATTAAGTTTAAATCATAGTTGTTGATCTTCAATCCTTCTGGCATATTGTGCCGCTCACAAAAATTAACCCACAATGGTTAATTAAAACTTTATTTAATTGCCACATTATTTTCTCAGTGACCAATCACAAGTAAAAAATTCACAACACCTGGCACTAAGGACCCACCTCTTTATTTGACCTTTCGCAAGTGGAAGATCAGATGCTCATCATGATGTCGTGATCAATAACATTCTAGCACTTTCCAAAGCGGAATCACACCAACTATTGGATCTTCCTAGATATAACTCCACTTTACCTTTTACTTGAGCTTTGGCATTGATCTAATGTAGGGGCATACAAGGTTAAGGTAGGGGCATTCTTTGTCATTGGTGAAACTGCATGAGGTGTTTGTATTTTGGTCGGTGTTACTCAGTTGCAGCCTTGACTAACGGCCTTAGTCATTGAAGGAAGCTCGGTCATTGAAGGAACTCAATAGTCTCTAGCACTTGGTGAAGGTGTTACTCAGTCATGCCTACAGTGCTTGGTTCGTGCTGGTGCTCAGCAATGCCTGGCGTGCTCGGTTAATTCACTGTTGCTTGGTAGTTTTGGTTTACCGACTGGAGTTCTATGTGATTTGTTGAGCCGACTTGGTGCATTTGTTGTTGGTACCTATTGTTATAGGCCGATATGCTGAATTAAATATTGTATACAATTTTAAGCTAACTTGTATGTGTATGCACCCTAAAATGGTCACCTAGACTTTGGGCCCCCATTCAGCAATTTATCAAATCCCTAAATCAAGATTTTCAAAAATCAATATTTATCAATTATATCAATTTCCTTGATCAAATCCTATTTTATCATTTTCAATTATTTGCCTTGGGCTAACCATTTTATCCTAAGTCTTTATTTAGTTAAAAGGAATATTTCCTCCGCTTTTATTAAATAAAAAGCCCCCACTTTTCCTCTTATCCTAAGTTGCACAAATAAAGCATTATTCTTATTTTATAAAAAGGAAAAAATCACTTTTTGTCTCATATGGACACAAAAGTCAACTCTTATATTCCTATTGGAGGATACTTGTGCACATGAATTGCTCCTCTTTCAAGCTCCACCCTTGATTAAGACTTTTTCCTCTTAATCTCCATGGTCCATTTCTCCTCATTTCCTATAAAAGAAGAGCTCTCTTCCTTATTGTAGGTCATTCATTTTTATGCTAACTTTATGCTGTAGGAATTCTTGAAGACTTTGAAGCTTTTTGGAGATCATTGTTGCATCAAATCTTGGCTTTCTTCATTGCTTCGTAGTTTAGTTTTCATTCTTGCATAGTAGCTTCATATTTCATGCTTTAGAATAACTCATCTAGTTTAATAAGAAGAATTGTAACACTTGCTATTTCCATTTCATAGTTTAGGTTGTACTTTCATTTTCATAGCATAGCTTGCATATTTGCATCCTCATTCTTAGCTTACTTTCATTGCATTTCATTTGATTCTTGGGGATATTGGCATTCTTGCCCTTGTCTTCATTTGAATCTCTCATAGTGTGGTTTACTAGCAAGGTTATAGGCTTAATAGCTCTAGTTAAGAGCAATATTCAAACTATACTTGTGACTCCATGCTTAGGAAGCTATGGATCAATTTTTGAGACCTCATTCTTGAGTGTTCTTAAATGTAATGATTCATAGAAGTGCACTATTTAGAGTACACAATTTTGGCACCCACCATGGGGCAAAACATTAGTGTTTTGTCCTTTATTTTCTGCATATTCATTAAATTTTTCATCAATTTGTATCTTATTTTTTTAGTCTCTGGTTTTCTATCTCAGAGTGTCATGCAACACCTTTCACCAGTGTCATGCGATAGTTTCTTGTATAGCGGCATGACACTTTACTAGTTAAAGGTGTTGCATTGTTTGGCAAGGAGTGTCACATTGTGTCGTGTATCCTATCACCTGTAGATAAGGCACACTATCGCATCAGGCTAAACTGTCACACCATTATGCAAAGAAGTGTCGCACAACAATCTTGCTGATTATAATGTCACCTGTACTGACAATGAGCTATTTTTATACCTTTTTGGCTGAGTTTAGATTAATAAGTTTACTGGTTTGATGTACTATAGTTAGATAGATTTCATTTGGATTTCAAAATTTTCTAACTTTGTGGGGCTAACAAGTTGTGCTTGTAGGTTCTCTCATTGCTTGAAATATTTTTCCAAAAGAACGCATGTCAAAGCTTCAAATGCGCAAGGGCTACTAATGGTTTTTGTAGGGCTGCCCAAAGCATAAAAACAAAAAAAAAAGTTGTTTTTATTTCATTTCAAGTGTGGCAATTACTAGTTGTTTTATTTCATAGGAACATAATATCTTATGGAAGGAATTTTGAGGTGGTAGGAGAAGTATGCTCTTCACCCTTGTGTTGAACCAAAAAATCTTGACCCATCTTGGGATTTTGGAAGCAAGAGAGTAATTGAACCTTTGCTTGGTGTGTTTGGGAGAAAACTTTGAGATAGGGGAGTATGCTCTTCACCCTTGTGGTGAAACAAAAACCTTGAACCTCATAAGTTGATCCACTTTTTGTTTAGATCTTTAGAATCCTTTAGCAGGCCTGCTCTTGAGCAATTAAGAGGAACGACCCAAGTGGGGACAAGCTTATTTCTGGCTATTCCGACCCACTATAAACTCAAGGCTATCAAGGACACAAAACCTTGGTAGATGTAGTGGTTGTCTTCGCTTGATGTGAGTACTTGTGGGATTGTTACTTGCCGCAAGGTAAGGAGTCCCTTTGGGGAGCAAGAGGGGTACTACGAACGGAAGCCCTTATTAAGAACCATAGTTAGAAGCCACACTATTTTGCCGCTTAGCTTCTTGGTGCAAGGATTGATCCAAGTGGAATAACCCAGATCACCCCAAGACTACTCACCATATGTGTTCCTTTGGTTGTGTCTTTGGCACTTCCATGACAAAGCCAATATCTAATGTGGGCAACCACTTTGTGTGAGGCAATGGAACATCAAGTTGTGGGCCAAGTTGTTAAGTATTGAGCCTTGACATTTTAGGATAGAAAGTGCTCGAAGTGTTCTCATTGTGCTATACCTATGTAAACATTCTTGCATACTCAACATCATGGTAGTATTCATAGGTTTTTCAATTTTGATATCACAATTGTTTATCTTGGCAAGGTTGCTTTTGCCCTTGTTTCAAGTGTTTGAAGACACATTTGATCCCATACTATTTGCAAACCTATCAATTTACTACTGTCATTGTGATTGAAATCAAAAAAATCAACCCTCAAACTAAAATTTTTGAACAAACGGTCCCAAAACTAAGATTTTGCAGTTCACTGGTCAAAGAGTCGCGGAACACTGAAAAGTTGTCACACCCTATTCTGAGAACTATCACGCGACAGTTTGTCCCTACACAACTGTCACCCCGCTTACCTGGAAAGTGGCACACTACTAGCCTAGAAAGTGTTGTCTGGTGTAGCGCGAAGTGGTGCTTGGTCTTAAAGTGGCACACTATTTTCCTAGAAAGTGTCACCCAGAACTTTTTTGCAGTCTGTCTAGTTTCTGCCATTTTTAGTCTCTTTTAGTTGACCAAATTTTTAAGTGGGTGATTTACTCTACTATTGGAAACCTATCTGTACCTTGAGTTCCTATTTTTAGGCCTCTTGGATTAGTCTCCTTTGATTTTACAAAGTCATCTTGTGTGGAATTGCCAAGTTAAAAAAATTGTCCTTGTTGAAAAAGTATATCTCTAGATTCGGTGGTAACATTCTTGGACAATTTTAGTCCTCTTTTGTCCAAATTCACTTCCATCAAAAATCAGTTTCAATTATATAATTTGGGTAAATCCATCCTCCTGGTTCATATGTGCAAGGATACTGGAATCCTTTGATTTAAGCACCTCTTTGATAGTGTTGGTTTACACTTTTTTGCAATTTTCTATCCAACCATCTCTTTTTGGACAATTGAGCACTTTTATTATCCTAGTTTGGTATTGACATTTTGTGAGGTCATCTTATCACCAAGAGTATTTTTCTTTCATGTCAGTTACAACAAGATACCGAGTTAGTCAAGGGAAATGATCTCCAGTCATCTTCAATCAGTTGCCCTTGGTCAAGACTTGTCAACAGCGAAAGGGAAAGGAACCCATTTTTTATCAATCTCCTAAGAGTGATTCTAAGGTTTGTTTTGACCCAAAGAGTAATCCTAGCGAATTGAGTACTTCTTTAGCACCTTTTTCATCAAATATGGACATGAGTTACACCTTCACTAGACAACAAAGAGAAGCAATGAATCAAACTCTTGATGATATTTTCCAACGCCATAGGGGTAACATGGTGTCTAGTGGCTCTTCTTATGATAGTCCACCTGGGTCACCCCCCATCAACATAAGATATCTAGATGCTCACCAATGAGCTGAAAGACATCATAGGCAAGCTCACTTAGATGCATGGTCACAACATGAAGACCAAAACAACAAATCTGGTGATGCTCATATCAATGCAACTAATGTATCCAAACATTCAAGACAACCTTCTCCACTTAGAGACACCTCATAATACATGAGTGAGAGGTTAAAAATCATTGAGTGAGAAAAACAAGCCTTCTTGGATGAACAAGCTACCAAAGAAGAAAAGCTTAAACAACTAGAAGCTGAAAGGCAAGCTTTGCTAGACATAAAGAGAGCCCCACAAGAAGAACAACTTCATGCACAATTCAACAATAGCGGTACCAATAGTGGAACTGTTAGAGTAATCATACTTTATGCTTATTAATTAAATCACTTTGATTTAATTAATTAAGTCATTTATTACTCTATTTACTTAAGCTATCTTTTAGGTGCATTATAATTAATATATTTATTAATTATAATGTGCAACCTAGCTTTATTTTTTTCTTTATAGCTTTAGGGTTTTATTGTTCACCTATATGGTTGAACCCTTTGTATATTCTTTTTAGATAATCTTGGAATACAATTGCTCTTTGCTTGTCCATAAGATGTCTCTGGCTTTTTGGCCTCCATAGATTTTTCTTGCTTCTGTTCTTTGCTTCTTCCATGTGACAGGGTTATGCATGCAGGTGTTCTTGGGAGATTAGTTTTTCACCTAATCTAACAGGAACCAACTCTCCACCATCTACTCCAAGAAGTAGAAGAAGGTCAAGGACCCCTTCAAGATCACCTAGTCCTAGAGGAAGAAGGACTTCTCGACATGCACATTATAGCAGACACACACCTCCTAGACTATCAAGAGATCTCTCCCAATGAGCACATCACGAATCTCAACATGGAGGAAGTAGTGCCAACTTTGATGCTCATGATTTTATGAGAATGCAACAAGAGCCACTGTTTCAACAATATGTGGAAAAATACATTAAGCAAAACAAAGATCAATTCTTGGAAAACTTGATTAACAAGGGTGCAAGAGTCCTATATAATTTTGATGTGGACAAAAAAGTTAAGAAGAAAAACCCTTCACAAGAGGAGGAGATTAAAAAAATGAAGAAGATGATGGAGAAAATGATGGCTCCTAAGATTTCCTTTAGCTTGGATTCTATATGTCCTAATCCTTTCGATAAAAGTGTAAGTTTGGTCGATTTTCCTAGAAAAGTTGAAATTCCCTCATATGAAAAATATGATGGTAATGGTGACCCACATGACCATGTGCATCAATTCTATATTATGAGTTTTGAATTCCACTATGAAGATTCCTATCTCATGAGGTTATTTCCAAGGAGTCTAAAAGGTCAAGCAATGGAGTGGTTTACCAACATTACCCCTCCTGTCAAAACTTTTAAAGAACTTATCCAAAGATTTGTGCAACATTTTGCATATAATTTATCAAGGTCAGTCACCATGCTTGATTTGTGTAAATTAAAATAGAATCAAGGGGAACCCTTTGTTATGTTTTTGCAAAGGTGGAGACGATTATGCTCCCGATATTCTAGGACTATTCCTGAAGATGAAAGGATTGACATTATTGTTAGCAATCTAGTGCTAGAACTGCGGTATGACGTTAGGAAGATGGTCTTTGATTCTTTCGACACTATGGTCAAAACCGCATGTAGAATTGAGGATGTCTTAAAATAACAAGGAATTTTGACTAAACAAAACAACAACAACAATAGTCAAAATAACAACCCTCAAAAGGATAAAAGAAAGAACTCACATTGGAACAAAAACAAATAGGTAGTCAATGACAGAGCTATTGACTCTTCTCAACCGAAGGATCAAGGTGTCCTTAATTTATCTAGTGTAGTTCAAGCTATGAAGCTTCAAACATCCTCTAACTAGCAAGAGCACAAATCAAAGTACCAAGATAAATCCAAAAAAGGAGAGAAGACAATTCTCCAAGCTTGGTGACTCTTATGTAGATGTCTTTAAGACCCTCATTGCTCACAATCTGGCACAACCCCAAGATCCAACAAAATTCCACATACCTGACATTAAGCCACATTGGTGGAATGAGAAGGCCTACTGCGTATACCACAATGGCATTGGCCATGACATAGAGAATTGTTATAAGCTTAAGAATCTTATTCCAGATCTTATTGAGAGCAACAAACTTCAAATTGATGGGTTGACTACTAATGCAAACCACAAAGCATTCAAGGAGCCTTTGCCCAAATATGATAAGGGGGAAACCTCTAAACCCAAAGATGGCAAGGCATCAATCAATTATACATACTTGTTTGTAGACAATGTGATAAATATGCTTGAAATTATGGATGAGAATGTCAATATGATGGGAAGAAGAGATCCCTATAGTCATGATGTTGATTCTCCTCCAATATTTGATAAAGAACCCATGATTGTGCTTAGAGGTCCTCACTCTCGAAGGTCATCCCAAACTCGTAGTCACTAGGAGTCAGAGTCAGGGTCCTGTGGTCATTAGAGGGCCTAATTCCAAACCCAAACAAGTGACATCCAAGAATGTCACCAAACCTGCAGTCACTCCAGAGATGAGTTATAACCTTGTTGATCAGTTACAATGAACACCCGCTCAGATTTCTATTTTTGAACTCTTGGAATTATCTCCAAGACACAAGCGTATTCTTGAGGATGCTTTGCGTGCAGCAAATGTCCCTAATAATATATATGTCGACCAAATCCAGAACATGGTCAACCACCTTGCTAGCCCACATTACCTTAAATTTTTTGAAGAAGATGATAAAGCCTTGAGCCATCCACACAATCTTGCCCTTCACATTGAGGTCATGATCCATAAAACCCATGTTAGGTGTGTGTTGATAGATGGGGGTGCTGGGCTCAATATTTATTCTTTAAGTCTTTTGAAAAATCTGGGTTACTCAGAGAATGCCATTGATACCCAGAAGAAAATTACTATCAAAGCCTATGATGAGGCTAAGAGAAGTTCTAAGGGGTTAGCTGTTCTTCCAGTCAGAATTGGTCCTATTGAAAAGGACATTTCGTTTCAAATCATTGATGCTGGTCCTCTAGTATACAACATCCTACTAGGTAGACCATGGATTCATGACATGCAAGCCGTACCATCTACCTATCACCAATGTGTCAAGTTCCCATACAATGGCGTAGAAGTCTTCAAACTAGGTCATAGTACCTTATCTGTTAATGCCATTTCAGCAGGGACCCATGTTCCCTTAAATAGAGAAGCAAACAATTTTGAGGCAGCTCTTGAGTAGTGTAAGGATAAATTCAAGTCCATAGACCTTGGTATGGGAGGATATCAAATTGACACCTTTAAAAAATTTCCAGTTTAACCTAGGTCCTATGGTAAACCAACATAAGAGATGCGTCCCTCATCTTCAACCATGACTCTATTTGATACTTTTGTAGAGTCTTCAGTGCCTATCCAGGATGAGAAAGAAGAGGTGGCTGTTAGAGATTGGATATACAGAGAGGAAAAATACCAAGATAATGAAAATTTTTCTCCATCTCATAAGGCTTATGGGAGAGGATACACGTTGGTCACAAATATGGGTTACTCAGGTCATGGTCCTCTTAATTATAGATTGGATGCTAAGGCTGAACCACTTGACCATGCTCTTTTTGGGCGTAGAAATAAGACAACGTTTGGCCTAGGTTTTGAAGGTCAAACCAAGAAAACTATTCCTATCCTTGCTATGATGGATAGTAATGATCAGTCCAGCTACATTCCTAATCTATAAAATCAACAAGATAGGTGCGAAGATTGGGTCCCTTCCACCAATCTCCTTTGGGGAGATTCTGACATTTCAGTTACCAATCCAACTGATTCAGACACAGAATAAGAACAAGCCACTATTGAAGATCATGTTGAGGATCCCATTCAAGAGATTTAGTACACAAATGGAATTCAAGAAGGTGTCACCCTTGGTGACATCAAAGCTTCTACCTCAAAATATAAATGATATGGTTGGGTTAAACACCCCAATTTGGATTCAAAAATAGATTCTCATGAGTATGAGTGGGAGTCTCTCTCAGACTCTTCTACAATTGACATGGATGTTGATGTTGTCCATACATATAGTGCCTGACCTACGATAGCTGAAGAGTCTAGTGTAGGATTATAGGATTGGAATCCACAAGTCGCCTTAGTGGATGATGCTTTGATTGGTAGGGTAAATCTTGATTTGGGTATCTTAGAGGGATACTTGACAGATCCTAACTTTGTGGTCACCAGAGATGATACCATCCATGTCAACAATATTGAACCAACCATTGACCTACCTCTTGTTAATCCTCACCTAATAGATTGGTCTCAGCGCTATCAAGAGCCTCAGCTCTTAAATTTCTAGAATGACTACGAGATAGCGTGCTACTTGAATGCCCTTGAGCCTTTAGTCTCTTCCACTAGTGAACCTACTACAAGTATGATAGAGCCAGATATCAAGCACCTCAGTCAAAAAATTAAAAGAAAAGAAAAAAAGAATAATGGTTTTGATGGAAAAAACCACGACGTGGTAGTATCAGAACCCAAAAAAGTAAAAATTAAGGATGTATCCGAAGGTGAAAACCTCTCTAAGGTGCCTAAAGATGGGGTACTTGATAATCTTCCAAGTTATTTCCAAGACAGGTCATCAGTGCTTATTGAGCCTACACAATCAGTCAATCTAAATATAGAGGAGGCTCTGCAAATTATACATTTAGCTCAATGTCTATCACCACAAGAAAAAGAGGCATACACCAAGTTCCTACAAAGAAAAAAGATTAATTTTCCTTGGACTTACTCAGACATGCCAGGGTTGGACACAAGTCTTATTATGCATCATTTGTCTATAGCTCTAGGCATCAAACCAGTAAAATAGAAGTTGAGGAAAATGTATCCTCACATAGCTCTCCTCATCAAAGTCAAACTAGAAAAACTTCTAAGTGTAGGGTTTATAAGAGCTATCAATTATGCCGAATGGATCTCTAATATTGTCCCAATTTCAAAACATGATGGGTCCATTTGTGTCTGCATAGATTTTAGAGATCTCAATAAAGCTTATCCAAAGGATGATTTTCCACTTCCAAACATAGACATGATAGTGGACATGACTGCAGGCTATGAGATCTATTCCTTAATGGATGGATTTTTTGGTTATAATCAAATTAAGATAGCTCCTGAAGATTAGGAAAAGATAGCATTCACTTGTGCATGGGGAACCTATTGTTGGAAAGTCATGTCATTCAGATTAAAGAATGCAGGAGCTACTTATCAAAGAGCTATGACCACTATATTCCATGACATGATGCATAAGAACATGGAAGACTATGTGGATGACACCCTAGCAAAGTCCAAAAAAAGGAATACACACTTCGAAGATCTAGAAGTCATTTTAGATCATATGGAACATTTTTAGTTGAGATTAAATCCCAAAAAGTGTGCATTTGGAGTCACCTCCAGTAAACTTCTAGGGTTCATTATTTCAGCTAACGGAATAGAGGTGGATCCCAGAAAGGTTCAAGCAATATTGAATATGTCACCTCCCAAAAACATTGGTCAAATGAGGAGTCTTCAGGGATGTCTCCAGTCTATCAAGAGGTTTATATCACAACTAGAAAATAGAGCTCAACCCTTTAACAAGGCATTACATAAAGGGGTTAAATGTGTCTGGAGTGAGGATTGTCAGAAAAGCATGGATCAAATCAAATAGTATTTGGCCAATCCTCCAATCTTAATGCCTCCTATTCCAGGGAAACCACTCATATTGTATGTTTTAGCAATAGAATCTTCTTTGGGGGAATTATTGGCTCAACTTGATGACACAAGAAAAGAAAGAGCTATATATTACATTAGCTGCACACTTGTTTCCTATGAGGTCAATTATACTGGTATTGAAAAGTCTTGTCTTGCTGTGGTGTTTGCTTCCCAAAAGTTGTGACATTACATGCTTGCACATACAATACACTTGATAGCCAAAATTGATCCTCTTAAGTATTTTCTCGGCAAGGCTACTCTCACAGGTAGACTTGCTAAATGGATGATGATTCTTTCCAAATTTGACATTGAGTATGTCGAGCGTAAAGCCATAAAAGGACAAGCTATCACTGATCAACTGGCTGATTTTCCTATTCAAGACAGTATTCCCATTTAAGTTGAATTTCCAAATGAGCACATAATGTACATGATGACTAGAACCTAGAAGATGTTCTTTGATGGCTCTTTCATGCACAATGGTTCAGGAGCTAGAGTGTTGTTTGTCTCTCCTCATGGGTGTACTATTCCTAAGTCCTATAAGATATTGTTCCCATGCAAAAACAACATTTCTGAATATGAGGCCTTGACCAATGATTGCAAATGGCCATAGAATGGGGAATTATAGAGCTACACATTTATGGGGATTCACAATTGATTATCAACCAGGTTAATGGAGAATATCAAACAAAAGATGACAAACTGATACCATATAAAAAGATGGTTGATTCATTGTGATGATATTTTAGTTTTGTTGCATTTCAACAAGTTCCCTGAGAAAAGAACAAAGCAGTCAATGCTATGGCTACATTGGCTTCCATTCTCTAGTTAGAGCAACATGAATCTAGATATGAATTCCTGGTGAAAGAGCTACGTCACCCCATTTTTGACTCCTCAAAAAGCCATGTCATATGTACCTTGGTTAGTCATGAGTCATCCCGCTATGGTACCAGTTACTCATATCTCTATGATGGCATCATCCCCGAAACCTTTAATTGCTCTGAAAGAAGAAACCTTGTTTGTAATGCCTCTCGCCATACCATCATCTCTGGTGATCTGTATAGGAGGGGTTTAGATGGGACACTTCTTAGGTGCTTGGAAAAGGATGAGTCTGACTGAGCGTTAGTTGACATTCACGAGGGAATTTGTGGAGGACATTCCAATGGTCTTGCCATGGCCCGAAGGTTGCTTAGGTTGGGGTACTATTGGCCCACAATGCAGATGGATGCTATAGCTTTTGCCAAATCTTGTGAAAGGTGTCAGAAACATGGAAACCTAATTCATGATCTAGGTATGGAGCTTATTCCTTCTATTTCTCATTGGCCATTTCAGCACTGGGCCTTTGACCTTGTTGGGCAGATTCATCCCAACACATCAGGTGGACATAAATTCATTATTACTACTACTAACTACTATACCAAATGGGTAGAAGCCATTCCACTATCTATTGCTTCAGGAAAGACAATCTCTTTATTCATATTAAATCACATCATTTACTGGTTTGGGATACCTTCTGAGATAATCACTGACAATGGAGGTCAATTCAAAAACAAGGACCTTACACACCTCTACAAGAAATTCAAGATAAAACAACATTGGTCCTCCATTTACTTCCCGCAAGGAAATGGACAAGCAGAGGCTTCAAATAAAACCATTCTTAAGATCCTTCATAGAACAGTTCACAAGAATGGTAGAGTCTGGCACCTACAGATCAATCCAGCCTTATGGGCTTATAGAACAAGTATACATACTCCCACAGGGGCTACTCCTTTTGCCCTCACTTATGGTGCTGAAGTAGTATTACCTTTCAAAGTTGAGATTCCTTCACTTAGAGTCTCTCTCAAAGGTTTGATTACAGATGAGGATTACCGCACGATGAGGTTACAAAAGTTGTAATTTCTTGATGAAAAATGAAAAGCATCATTTGATCACATGAGAGTTTACCAAAGGCATATGTCCAAAGAATTCAACAAGAAGGTTCACCCTAGAGAATTTCAAGTAGGAGATCTTGTCCTGCATGAGAATCGTAAGAACCAACAACATCGAGAACAAAAGGGTAAATTTGAACCTAATTGGCTTGGACCATACATTATTACTGCTGCTTTTGGGACAGGTGCTTACTTGCTATCTGATAAACAGGGGGAACAACTCCCTGATCCTATCAATGTTTTTCACCTCAAGAAGTTATATCCATGATGCCTATTCTGTCTGGGGGCATTCTTTGTACATATCTTATTGATCTTGAAAAAAATTTCAAAAAAATTCATATATGATGCTGAAAAAATCCTAAAAAGCATATAAAATCTTGAAAAAATACAAAAAAATTCAAAAAAATAGAAAAAATGCCTTGGTGAAAACCTGGAAACAGGCACCTTGGTAGCAAAAATATAAAAAAATTGAAAAAAAATAAAAAAATCTATCAAGTGGTGAAAACCAGGAAACAAGCGCCTTGGTAGCAAAAATACAAAAACATTGAAAAAAAAATTAAAAAATCTATCAAGTGGTGAAAACCTAGAAACAGGCCCCTCTTGAGGCCTTTGCACCCTTGTCTTTTAGCATGCATCCTTGACACTTAGCCATTCTCCATCATGACTTGACCTTGTTGCCTTGGTTTGGAATTGGTCTTTGTCTTTGTCTAGGGGGCATAACTATATTAGCTTTCATCCTTTAGGATGCATTGGTCTTTAGGGCATTTCAAAAATGGTGTTTCTCAACACCACCCCAAATAGTGTTTCTCAACACTACCCTAGCATCAAGTGTTTCTCAACACTTATCAGATATCTTACTCACAGTCTAGAAATGATATGATATTTTCCACTGGCAGATGCGATACTCAAAGTTTGATTCTATGACCTACACACACGCACTTAAACATTTCACTTATTGAGACTTGTTTGACTTTGTTTTCATTGTGTGCTATCTATGATGATTTCTTTGATGAGTATTCTCTCCCTATGATAGTTTTCAATGATGCATAGCTAGAAAATTGAGGGTATGAGGACATGTTTTATTGCTTTTTCTGCTTGTGGGTATATTTTGTTGGTCCTAATTATCATTAGCATTTATGCTTGATCCACTTGACACTTAGGATCTACAAGGTATTATCCTTGACTATTTTGCGAATGCATGCTTATAGCTATCTTGATCTTCTTGTGTCCTGATGCAAGCATAATCTCGCTATAGCAAACTTAGGTAATCTCACTGCACTAGTCATCTTGACCTATATGTCTTTGGTGCCTAAGTGAGGTTTCCACATTTCTATATGATATAGATCATATTCATATACCCGTAGTCATACTAGTGTGTATTTTATGATCTTGCGACGCTACCAATAAAGCTCAATGATGATTATTAGATGTATATTGGCATTGTGACCTTGCAAGTAAACCACTTTTCATAGTAGCTTGCATTCTTAGGTTCATGTTAGTTTAGTTTTGCATCTTGCATATGGAGAGAGCTCTCCTTTCATATTTTGTGGACTTGTTAGTCAAACTGTGCTCACCTTTCCATTTCTTGATCATGTCTTTCGCTCCTTGTCTTTTACATCACATCCTTTTCTATTCCTAGCATTTTAACTTTTTGACCTAATTTTCAAAATACCTTGAAATTGCATGAAAATTGCACCCTTAGCTAATTTTGACGTCCTGGATCCATTTTCAGACTCAAAATTGAAATTCAAGATCATTTTGATAATCAAAATCGCATTTCAAATTTTCTCCCTCTTCTACGCAGTTGGCTAACCATTTGAGGCCTGATCCTTCGATCTTTGTTGGGGCATCTCCATCCCATCTCTCTCAACCTTCTAGTCTTTCATTCATCTTCACTCGATTCATCTCTCTATAGTTTGACTCAACATTTATCCTATATCTTTCCTAGTCAAAATTAGTCAGCTTGGGGCATGTTTTCACTTCTTGATGGTTATTCTATTTTCCTTCATCTTCGATCATGATTTCTAGTGCTTTGATCAAGTTTATCAGTTTGTTGCTTCTCCTCTACCTGATTTCAATTTTGATTCCAAGGGGGTAGTACCTATTAGCTTCAATCTTTGATTCAGCCTTATCATTCAGCTCAGCTTGAGATTCTTATCTCTTATTTTTAAGACTTGATTATCACTTAACAGCAACGGTGTTGATCTTGTCTTTTTGATTTTCAGAATTGACTATCACTTAATAGCAATGGTGTTGGTCTTGTCTTTCAGCTTATGTGTATCTTTGTCCTGGCATGTTCCTAGAATGATCACACATTTGGATTCTTTTGTGATCCAAAATCAATCTCACATTTCAATTCTTCTTTGACCACATGTGTTCCTAGAATGATCACACATTAGTCAAAGAGGGTCAAATGTATGCACCCTAAAATGGTCACCTAGACTTTGGGCCCCCATTAAACAATTTATCAAATCCCTGAATCAAGATTTTCAAAAATCAATATTTATTAATTATATCAATTTCCTTGATCAAATCCTATTTTATCATTTTCAATTATTTGCCTTAGGCTAACCATTTTATCCTAAGCCTTTATTTAATTAAAAGGAATATTTCCTCCCCTTCTATTAAATAAAAAGCCCCCCACTTTTGTTCTTATCCTAAGTTGCACAAATAAAGCATTATTCTTATTTTATAAAAAGGGAAAAATCACTTTTTGTCTCATATGGACACAAAAGTCAACTCTTATGTTCCTATTGGAGGATATTTGTGCACATGGATTGCTCCTCTTTCAAGCTCCACCCTTGATTAAGAATTTTTCCTCTTAATCTACATGGTCCATTTCTCCTCATTTCCTATAAAAGAAGAGCTCTCTTCCTCATCCTAGGTCATTCATTTTTATGCTAACTTTATGTTGTAGGAATTCTTGAAGACTTTGAAGCTTTTTGGAGCTCATTGTTGCATCACATCTTGGCTTTCTTCATTGCTTCATAGTTTAGTTTTCATTCTTGCATAGTAGCTTCATATTTCATGCTTTCATAGTTTATATTTCCTTTCATGCTTTAGAATAACTCATCTAGTTTAATAGGAAGGATTGTAACACTTGCTATTTCCATTTCATAGTTTAGATTGTACTTTCATTTTCATAGCAAAGCTTGCATATTTGCATCCTCATTCTTAGCTTACTTGCATTGCATTTCATTTGATTCTTTGGGATATTGGCATTCTTGACCTTGTCTTCATTTGAATCTCTCATAGTGTGGTTTACTAGCAAGGTTATAGGCTTAATAGCTCTAGCTGAGAGCAATATTCAAACTATCCTTGTGACTCCATGCTTAGGGAGCTATGGATCAATTTTTGAGACCTCATTCTTGAGTGTTCTTGAATGTAATGATTCATAGAAGTTCACTATTTAGAGTACACAATATGGCATTTAGTTATTTATTTGGGGAGTTAATGGTCTCATCCAGCTAACTTGTGGCTGATGATTAGTATTTATAGGATGTTTGGGTAGATGTTTGGAGAGAGAGAAAAAAGGGATCATTAGGAGATCAAAGAAGTTCCTGACTTGGAAGGCTTAGTGAATTAGATCTAAGTTTCTGAAAGTTGAAGTTGGTGAAGTTGTGGAAAAGGTCTTGTATGATCTTGTAGATCAGATTGTAATCTGATAGTTGTT
Source organism: Chamaecyparis obtusa (assembly GCA_027943335.1). Lineage (NCBI taxonomy): Eukaryota > Viridiplantae > Streptophyta > Pinopsida > Cupressales > Cupressaceae > Chamaecyparis > Chamaecyparis obtusa. Next base: position 112,159 of record BSBK01000868.1, on the reverse strand, counting down.
TGTAGTAGAGCTAGTGGATGCACACTTGGAGACAAGGAAATTTCTTGGAGGCTTGTGAGCTCAAGTTTAGATCTAACTTAGAGCTTCCATCAGCTTCTAAGTGTCTTCACATCTGAACTAGCTGAGATTGTATTGGATCTATTTGTGGATCTTGTAGAGTTGTTTCTATTTGTAATTGGCCCTAACCCAGAAGGCCTTACAACCGGGCATGTTAATGAAAATTACTTGAAACAATTGTTGTGTTATGTATTGTGTTGAGTATTTCACTTTGTAATTCTATTGGCTGTAAGGTTTGGACTGTCCTTCATTGGATCCACCATCCTTGACTTCATCAGGTGGTATCGGAGTGAACTTTGTTCCTATTGGAGCTGATAGCTGATCTTGTTAAGTGAAGGTTGACCTAGCAAGGCTGATCTTGCAAAGTTGATCACATTGGAGTAGAGATTGTACCCAATCTAGATTGTAGATCTGAGACACTAAACTTGTGAAATCTTTCCCTAGTTGTTTGTTCAAGGTGGCAAGTTGAGATCTGACTTGTACACAACTTGGAGTTTTCCACAAGGTGGTCGGTGAGGGTTTGTTGCAGAGGGTTTTTGCATATCTTAAAGGATGCCTCCGATGAGATTGGACCCTAGAGCTATTGCAAATCTTTGTGATGTTGTTGAATCAAAGATTTATGATCAAGCTAGATCGGATGTCAGATCTGAGATAGAATTGATGAAGAATGACATGGTCACCGAGATCATGAGAGCTGTTGCTATTGTACCTCAGAATGTTTGTACTGAAGATGGCTATGAAGAATCTACTGAAGGATTTGAAACTATTGGATCTAGTGGTGATGACTGGAGGAACAGATCTAGTGAAGACATAACTCCTCGGTTGCATAGATCTAGAGCTTGGTTTAGCAGGAGTTACCAAATGGAAGTTTCTACTTTCTCTGGTACATTGAAGCCTGACAATATGATTGATTAGATTGGTGAACTTGAAGATTTCTTTGAGCTGGAAGAAATTGAAGATCCTCTTCAGGTGAGATTAGCATAGATAAAGTTGAAAGGACATGATGCTCTTTGGTGGAAAGAACTACAAAGAGATAGAGAAGATGAAGGTGAAATGAAGATCAATCAGTGGAGGTTGATGGTGACTAAGTTAAAACCTAAGTTCATACTTGCTAACTATGAGCTTGACTTGTTTAAGAAGTTGCAAAATCTAAAAGAGAAGGATTTTTCTATTGAAGATTATACTGAGTTCTACAAACTTACTACTCGGTCTGGACACCGAGAGCTTGGTAAGGAAAAGGTAGCTCGGTATGTGAATGGTCTGAGATTCAACATTCAAGATGAGCTTGGTATGTTGAAGATTGATTCTATTGAAGATGCTTATCAATATGCTCTAAAGGTAGAAGGTAAGTTGAAGAGGAAACAACCTATTAACTCTCAAGGGAAGGAGAAGATTGATCATTCGGTGAAGGATAAATCGACTGATGCAGAAGATGAACAAAAACCCATGGAACCAAAGAAGAAGACATGTAGAGTTATCTTTAAGGGTACTTAATATAAGTTTGGAGAGGAAGGACACTATTCTTTTGAGTGTACATAGAAGAAAGTTGATTGACAAACTACTATGATGAATGAGAACATTCAAAATGAACCTGAATTTGAGAACTTGTTGCTTCGGTGAACATTGCTTAGTACAAAGGAGGAACCTTGTTAGAGGAGTAACTTGTTTAGGACTCGAAGCAAGTCCGAAGGTAAACTTTGTGATGTTATTTTTTATAGTGGTAGTACTGATAACCTTGTTGCTGAGGACATGGTTCACAAACTTGGTTTGAATAGAATGAAGCATCCTTGTCCTTATAGGATTGGTTGGTTACAAGATGTTCATGCTTTGGAAGTAAGAGAACAATGCTTCATTGATGTACAGATTGGCCAGTATAAGGATCTTGTGTTATGTGACATTGTGAAGATGAATAGTTGTGATATATTGCTCGGTAGACCTTGGCAATATGAGTGTAGAGATATTTATGACTATGTATGGAATGTGTTTACTATTGAGAAGGATGACATGAAGTTTTCCCTGATGCCTTTGATGGATATAATGCTTGATAGGAGAAGCCTATGTATTGGTAGCCAAGTTGAGATTATGGATCTAGAGAAAATGAATGATTAGTTTGGAGAACCAACCTGTATATTGTCAAGAAAAGACTTGAAGAGACAAAGGAAACTAGAGTGGAAGAATTTGAAAGTAGAAAAGGTGGAGGACTTGTATGTGAAGAACCAATTCAAGATTTATGTGCTAAATCCTGGAAGATGTTCTTCTCACATATGAACATCTTTTGGAACCTGGGGTGTGTGATGCAAGGGCATCCAAGGTTAAGGCAGGGGCATTATTTGTCCTCAGTGAAACTACATGAGGTGTTTGTATTTTGGCTGGTGTTACTCAGTTGTAGTCTTGACGGATGACCTCGATCATTGAAGGAGGCTCGGTCACTGAAGGAATAGGGTAGTCTCTAGCACTCGGTGAAGGTGTTACTCAGTTATGCCTATGGTGCTTGATCAACACTAGTGTTCGGTGATGCCTGGTGTACTTGGTTAATTCACTATTGCTCAGTAGTTCTAGCTTACCGACTAGAGTTTTGTGTGATTTGTTGAGATAACTTGGTGCATTTATTGTTGGTAGCTATTGTTATAGGCCAACATGCTGAATTAAATGTTGTATATAATTTTAAGCCAACTTGTATGGCATTTAATTATTTGTTTGGGGAGTTAATGGTCTCATCCATCCGACTTGTGGCTGATGATTAGTATTTATAGGATGTTTGAGTAGATGTTTGGGGAGAGAGAAAAAAGGGAGCATTAGGAGATCAGAGAAGTTCCTGACTTGGAAGGCTTAGTGAATCAGATCTGAGGTTTTGAAAGTTGAAGTTGGTGAAGTTGTGGAAAAGGTCTTGCATGATCTTGTAGATCAGATTGTTATCTGGTAGTTGTTTGTAGCAAAGGTAGTGGTTGCACACTTGGAGACAAGGAGATTTCTTGGAGGCTTGCGAGCTCAAGTTTAGATCTGCCTTAGAGTTTACATCAGCTTCTGATTATCTTCAGATCTAAATTAGCTGAGATTGTATTAGATCTATTTGTGGATCTTGCAGAGTTAATTCTATTTGTAATTGGCCCTAATTTGGAAGGCCTTATAGTTGCACATGTTAATGCAAATTACTTCAAACAATTATTGTGTTATCTATTGTGTTAAGTATTCTGCTATGTAATTCTATTGGCTACAAGGTTTGGACTGTCCTTCATTGGATCCACCATCCTTGATTGCATCATGATCCCACCATCTTTATTTACTCATCAGGATAGACATGTGGTGGTAGGGTGTGATCCCATGATCACTAACCATCGTGCACCATTCCTTTGTGGTATCACATCGACCGCATGATCAACTTTTATCTGACATAAATTTACCTTTTTTTAACTCTGTAGTGAGTCTACGACTAGCATTTTTTTTACTTTTTTCACCAAGTCACCAGAATTTTTCATCTAACTACCTTCTTACCCATGACCTGGTGACAAGCATTTCTTATTTACCTTTTTCTTCATCGCCAGCTCACTAGCATTTTCATCTAACTGCTTCTTCATCCATGAGCTAGCGACTAACCATTCAACTTGACCCTCATTGGATCACCATTTTTAATGCTTACCACCAAATATGTCTATGATATGGTGATTTTCACTAATGGAAGATCAGACGACAAGCATGATCCCACGAAGAGTAACTAGAGTCCATCCTTTTATTGAGGGATTGCAACCACTGTTAGATTATCTCAGATCTAACAAGGCTGAGACTTAGGAAAAATTAAATCTTAGGACTTAGGCTTAGGAAAATTAATGGGCCCTGTGGGCACTCTCAAATTTTGGAGAAATTTGGAGTAGCCAAGTTGAAATTTCTCTAAGGCACAAAGTTACTACCACTTTAGAGCTTTGGAAAAAGATTTACTTTGGGTGCAAGAAAAAAGAGACCTTGAGCTTTTCATGAGAAACCACTTGGAGAGAGTATTTAAGACCTATTATGGAGTAATTGTAGTAGGTTGAAACTTTCATAAATCAATTTGGATGTGTTTTTGAGATAGTTGTTTAGAGGTGTTTACCCAAATCTGCAATTTGCACATTTCCAGATCTTACGAAGTGACCTACTTTGGAGGTTTGCATTTTAGGTTAGACTGATACAAAATGGCATAGGTATTGTTTTGAGACATTATAGACAAGAAATTGAGTGAACATGTTCATCTACATATCCATGTGACTTCATATGAAAAATTTTCTAGGGCCCTTCTATTTGTAATTTATTCAGATTTTCTAGACATGAAATGTAGAATTACAGAGCACCATACTTTGGGTTCCTACAAGTTGTATCCAATTGAAGATAAAAAAGAATTGAGTGTTCACCTTTGTAATCATGGTAGTGTTCCTTCATAAAGAGTTTCACATCATGGTCAATCCATTTGGCCACTTTTCGCTGCCATTTCTAAACTCATTTTTTGTTGTTTTTCTGAGTGTGAACTACTAGCTATTCAGAGGGTCCATCTTTGAGAGTTGATATTAATTGCCCAGTTGAATGTCATACCTTTCCACACTATGTATATGCCAATGAACCAATTGCCTAAAGTTTCAAATCATAGAATGATCATTTGATGGGTTTATGGGATCAAATCAAAAGATAATTTATTCATATTAACAACGTGTGTTGGGTCACTATTATCAATAGGTCAAATTTGGAGGCAAATGAAAATTGATTCATAAATCATCAAGAGATATCCATTTGCAAGATTGTGATAATATATAACCATGTATTTTTCCAAATGATCTTAATATTTTTTGAAAGCCAAGTGGAATTTTGAGACACAAAATGAAAAAAGCTATAGTCAGTCACATTTTTTATCATATCTCCACAAATACGAGTTGGGTCGGGCTGATTTTTGGATATGTTTGAGAAGATTATGTGTTCACTCTATAGAAATGTTTTTAGAAAAAACCAGATAAAAAATTGAAATTTATGGTCCTCCGAGTCATGGCAAAAAATAAAAAAAATAGGAGTGCTTCCAGAAATTTTATCTCACATTGGTAGGGAAATGAAAATTACAGTTGTGTATATACAAGAATACACACAATGTTATCAAGAAAAGATCATGGGCTCTTGGTGACTGCACTTGGTGGGAGGAAGTGGTGACCACACTCGATCTCAGAGGTAGACACATAAATTTTGGTGGGACCTGCATAGGTGACATGGAGTGACACATGGCAGTGGAAGAACATCAAACATGCATAGATCTCAAGGCAGAGAAAATCAACAGTGGGTGTGATCCTATGGTTGGAAGATGCTCAAAACATAGTGATAATGGGATCATGCCTATGCAACATGTGTTTGACGGTGAGGTGGCAAGTGCAATACGGGTGGACTCCCGAATAGTAGTGACGAGGAGAGGTGAGCCAATCAGGTGTTGCCACGTGGCATGTGGGGCCCAAAATTGAATTTAAATACTTGTGCAAAAATTGAAAAATTCATATAGTTTGCACTATGGGGAAAATTTGAAAAAATTAAATGAGGGGTTGTCATTTATCAATAAATGACTGGTTATCATTTAGTATTTTCTTATCATTTATTTGTTATTTGAATTCAGAAATTATTGTAAAGTGTTGTATGTGGATTTGGATTAGGAGCACCCCCCTTGGTTTTGCAGAGCCAGAAGTGAAGAGGGAAGTCTTGTCCCTATAGTTGGTCCAATCGTCCTGGATATTCATACTTGGAATTGACCATTCCTAACAGTTTATTTGTGGATGTATTAGTTGCTTTCATAAGCATAAAGTCCATTTTGAAGAACCAACAGGCCCACTAGGTAAATAACTTAAAGAACATGACACCACCCGACAGTAACTTAAAGCATGTGTCGAAAAGGAACTAAGTGGGAGGAAAAAGGTAATGAAGAAATATAACTCAGTAGGGTTTAAGGATTTAAAAAAGACCTTTTGAAACCCTTGAAAAATGGATAAACCCTATTTCCTCACCTTAGACAATTTTCAAAGGGCTTTGCAGGAGAAGACCATTTTCATCAAAATATTGCATTGACAAGAAAATGGGCTAACACACATTATTATAGAAATCAAGGACATTGTGATTTTATTTAATAGACTTAAGAGAAACCGACATTCATTTTATTGGGGGGACTGGATGTACTTTTTCATAAAGTTCTTCTTGGAGGACATCAATATCTAGTTTGGGGTGAGACTATTGCTTAGAAGTTACACTAAGGACTGGGTAACTTTGTTAAAAATAGAAATTTCCATATGTCCTCTTACCTCATATATTGCTTGTCTTGTACAAGGTAGTGGAAAGGGTTGTACCATGAACCATGGGTGGATGGAATGAATATTTATGAATATTATCCCCATTTCTATTACAATTACAAAAATATTTTGAGAATTTTAGAAGGGTGAATGATGTTTTTCTTGGCTGATTGGTTCTTGAACTAAAGGGAAATGTTAACAAAATAATGTCAAATGAAGCTATGCAACTAGCATGTATTTATAAGAAACTAGGGACAAAGCAGAAGTCAGGGGTATTATTCCATATTGAATTAGGGTATCTCATGTGTAAATCTGTATCAGATGCCTTGAACCTAGAAATAGAACTGAATAATTTGAACCTGCAGCATTAAACCACTAGGCCTAAATTTGATAGCAAAGGATGCGGACAAGCCCACTTGAATATGGATGGATGCTTCTCTCATATCTCTAAACCTTAATAGGCAAAGGAACTTAATTGACTTACTACTTCTCAACTAGAACAAGAGGAACTGAGAAGACCAGAGCTAGAGCCACTAAGACAATGCAAAACTGAAAAGGCCAAGAAAACCAAAAGGGAAAGAGGTCCCCATTAACAATGGGGCAATGTGTGAATAGGTCACAATAGGCTCCCCACTCCACTCCAAGAAGGGTAGAGTTGGAAATTTTGGTGATGGCTCAAAATTGTGTTCAAGCAATCTCGCGGGATCACGCCTATGCGATGTGTGTCTGACGATGAGGTGGCAAGTGCAATACAGGTGGACACCTGAATAGTAGTGATGAGGAGAGGTTAGCCAATCAGGTGTTTCCACATGGCATGTGGGGCCTAAAATTGAATTTAAATACTTGTACATAAATTGAAAAATTCATATAGTTTGCACTATGGGAAAAATTTGAAAAAATTAAATGAGTGGTTGTGCATAGGAATTAATGTCTAGGCAGTGAAATGTTGTCTAAATATAGGCATATTATATGTCAACAGAAATAATAGAGGATGAGGAATACAGTAGCAGTTGAAGAAGTCAATTTTTTCGAGATAAGAATGTTGTTTTCTCTCAAAGAAACAAACTTCAGGGGTAAAATTTTGTGTAGAACGATGAGTACAAGGACACCACTTGGTAGGAGTAGAATTATTTTTGGAAACTGTTGCAGGAGCTTGGCGAACAAATCAGAAGACATTTTTCTAAAAGTTGCAATAGAGTAGTTATTATGTACTTGTTGTTTTTGTCTTGTTTTAAGTAGCTTTTTTCCATTTTCCTAAATGATCTGTATCTTGTTGCAATCCTTATTTTATAGGAGGATTTCCCCTATCCAAGTTTTGAGTCAAGGGTATAGAAGATTGATAGTAGCTTGTATTATTATATAAAATAACAAGTTCTCTAGTTTTTGGTCATTATTGAAGTGGTTTATTTTTGAAGCATAGTGTATACATGAAACATGATTCAACATATATGAATACAAGAAATCTAGGGTTTACATCTCTCCTTTGTGTTAGTTCTTTGAGCTATGAGTTTTCTAATTCATTGCATGGAGTTCTTCTATGTATGTGTTAATATTCATTTGCTTTGATCTAGGATCAAATTAAATAGCTTTAAATAGAACATAGATTCATTTTGGTTTACATAAGGATTTTTATAAGTAGTGTGAATCAAGAGATAAATTGATCAATATTGTCATAAGGTGGTAATATTTGAGGGATCCTGAATCAATAACTTTGGTTGGTTTCTGTATATCTTACTTTGTAGTAAAATATTGCCCAATGCATAAGGAACTGGTCAGGAATGATTTTATTATGCAGTAATACTTACTTGGTAGGGTTTGGCTATATTCCTAATATTGATAAAAATTTGTCAAAATCTTTAAGGTATTGCGACTTTTAAGTTGTGTCTCACCAATGGTAATGGCGAATCAATAAATGACTAGTTATCATTTAGTATTTTCTTATCATTTATTTGTTATTTGAATTCAAAAATTATTGTAAAGTGTTGTATGTGGATTTGGATTAGGAGCACCCCCTTTGGTTTTGTAGAGCCAAAAGTGAAGAGGGAAGTCTTGTCCCTATAATTGGTCCAATCATCCTAGATATTCATACTTAGAGTTGACCATTCCTGACAGTTTATCTATGGATGTATTAGTTTATTTCATAAGCATAAAGTCCATTTTGAAGAACCAACAGGCCCACTAGGTAAATAACTCAAAGAAGAACATGACACCGGCCAATGGTAACTTAAAGCATGTGTTGAAAAGGAACTAAGTGGGAGGAAAAAGGTAATGAAGAAATATAACTCGGTAGGGTTTAAGGATTTAAAAAAGACCTTTTGAAACCCTTGAAAAATGGATAAACCCTATTTCCTCACCTTAGACAATTTTCAAAGGACTTTGCAGGAGAAGACCATTTTCATCAAAATATTGCATTGACAAGAAAATGGGCTAACACACATTATTACAAAAATCAAGGACATTGTGATTTTATTTAATAGACTTAAGAGAAATTGGAATTCATTTTATTGGGGGGAATGGATGTACTTTTTCATAAAGTTCTTCTTGGAGGACATCAATATCTAGTTTGGGGTGAGACTATTGCTTAGAAGTTACACTAAGGACTGGGTAACTTTTTTGAAAATAGAAATTTCCATATGTCCTCTTACCTCATATATTGCTTGTCTTGTACAAGGTAGCGGAAAAGGTTGTACCATGAACCATGGGTGGATGGAATGAAGATTTATGAATATTATCCCCATTTCTATTACAATTACAAAAATATTTTGAGAATTTTAGAAGGGTGAATGATGTTTTTCTTGGCCAATTGGTTCTTGAACTAAAGGGAAATGTTAACAAAATAATGTCAAATGAAGCTATGCAACTAGCACGTATTTATAAGAAAATAGGGACTAAGCATAAGTCAGGGGTATTATTCCATATTGAATTAGGGTATCTCATGTGTAAATCTATATCAGATGCCTTGAACGTAGAAATAGAACTGAATAATTTGAACCTGCAGTATTAAACCACTAGGCCTAAATTTGATAGCAAAGGATATGCACAAGACCACTTGAATATGGATGGATGCTTCTCTCATATCTCTAAACCTTAAGAGGCAAAGGAACTTAACTGACTTACTACTTCTCAACTAGAACAAGAGGAACTGAGAAGATCAGAGCTAAAGCCACTGAGACAACACAAAATTGAAAAGGCCAAGAAAACCAAAAAGGAAAGAGGTCCCCGTTAACAATGGGGAAATGTGTGAATAGGTCACAATAGACTCCCTACTCCACTCCAAGAAGGGTAGAGTTGGAAATTTTGGTGATGGCTCAAAATTGTGTTTAAGCAATCCCAAAAGACTACCTAGGTGATAGGTCTACTAATAGATTTTTCTGGCTCTTCTAAACATGGAGGTTCAAACTTTTCAAATAGGTGGGGAGATAATATAACTCGATATTCACCAGGCTAACTACCAAATCAATTCTCTACAAGGAAGAATTTTTTTTGTTTTTAGTGCATTGCTTATTTATGGGTTTTTTCGTTGCTTCCTTTTTTTGAGATATCGGTCCTATTTTTGGTGTGTTGTAGTGTTAGTGGTGAGGTTGGGGTCTAGTTATTTATAGGGAATTTGGCGTTAGAGGCTTAGATTTGTGAAAGGAGTTCAAGAAGTTTTTCACACAATTTTTAGTCCATATAAGCATTGTATTGTTGAATTGAAGAGATAGTTAATATAAATAAGTTTATGAATTCTTCTGAGCTATTTTCTTGATTTTTCTTTTCTTCTTTGGAATTATGTTAGAGCTTTCTTATAGAGCAGAGGCTTTTACTTGCACCAAGAGCCAAGGATTCATGTATGTGTGGTTGAACTTTGTGATTTTTTTTCACCATATGCAATCTATTTGTAGCATTTCATGTGGTAGGGTTTAAGTTGGCTTTATATGTTTTCCATGTACATGCTCTATCATGAACAATGAATTCAATATTTGTCAAGGCCATTGAGTAGTTAAAAAAGAACTGCCCCTATGAATCATTGATGACTCTTCTACTGACCAAGGTGCAGGGCATGAAAGTATATCGTCTTAAAATGGAAGCACTTCCATGTTAAGAGTGTTTATCCTTCTGAGTAAGTGGTTTGGGGTCATATCAAATGCCTTGAATTGATCTTTTCTTTGATCTGGCTTTCTCCCCACTTTCCACTTTTTTTCTACACTTGATTTCTTCATTCTAGGTGAAATTAGGGTTAGGATCCCGAGGATTCTCCTTAATTTCCCTCTTCCATGTCTCTATTTTCTAGGTAGGACTTAGAAATAGGTCCTCCTAGCCTTCATCTTAATCATCATAGGATTTTATGTCTCTCCCCAACATGTTGTCCCATTCTGGCATCATTTCTAGGTCTTTGAGCACTCCCTGGACCTCATGTCTTGATTCTTGCTAAATCTGGACCCACTGGGTCAGAGTCAAGGTCAACCCTAACCTAGGTCAGAGTCGAGCTCATCCTTGACCTAGGTTAGAGATGAGGTCATCTTTGACCTCCTACAAAATTTGTGCCCCTTTTTTAGATTTCATCCTGATGAGCCCAAAAATCAATGTCAAGCCCTCGAATCCAAGTGCAAAAAGGTTTTAATTCAAAATTCATTTAATTGTTTTCCCTCCTTAGTTGGTTATTGTGATTGGACCATAATTTGAGTTGAAATTTGAATTATGGGCCCATTTCTAGGGGTTAAGGTTAATTGGGATTTAATTCCTCAATGTTGGCCTTCTCTAGAGGTTTGCGCCCTAGATCACTATAAAAGGAGGCCTTCGTGTCTCATTTTCTCCATCAAGTTTTCATGCTCGAGCACTCTCAAAGAGACATTGGTGATCAAGAAAGCATTCATTCAAGAAATATTTCATTCAAGCATTCAAGCAATCATCCTCTTCTCCATTGAAGATCAAGGATTCAAGCCTTCAATCCATTGAAGGGATTTGGTTCAAGCATTCAAGATTCATCATTAAAAACCCTAGATCTAGCCATCATGATGGTGTGATCTTCCTTCAAGATCCTTTTGTTCATTTTTAAGATCCATTTCATTCTTCCCTCAAAGTGGATTCCAAGCATACAATCATGGAGGTTTGATTTACATTTGTTGATGTTATGTTCAAGCTTTCATATTAACATACTTGATTACATTTCAAATACAACTTGCATATCTATTAAATGTCATAGCTTCATTGTTAGATCTACTTCTACTACTTGCTAGCATTCTCCATTTCAATTTCAATATTAAGGTTGATTCCAAACCGGGGTTTGACCAAGGCAAACCCCCCAAACAAACAACAAAACCATTTTTCTTGTAGGTACAGGTGCGGAACTGGGGATCTGAGCTTGGATTTGGATACCCTTTTCGTCGAACTTCTGAGATTTGCAAACAAGGTCAAAATCAACCTTCAAATAAATAATGTAGCATTTGACCTTTTATGAGGGTCAAAGACTACCTGCAATTAGAAAGTTAAAAGATTTATGGGTTTTCTCTGTCTTCGCATTTCCAGTCCGAAATAGGTTGCAAAATTGCCCGAAAGTACACACAGACATAAAAAATTGGCATTTTCTAGATCTGCCCTATTTTGAGGTTAGTATTTCCTTTTCAATTATTTCAAATTTCAAGCACAACTCCATTATAGGGAAATATAAGGTTTTCTTCCTTCTTCATATTCTCCATAGATTGATTTGATTGTGCATTAACCTTTTGGTTGATCAATTTGGATCTCTCCTTTGGGAATTTGAATTTAGAATTAGATCTCATATTTCCCTCATACATTTTAGGGTGAATCCTATTTTAATCTTATTCAGACAGTAAAGTCATTCTCTAGTAAGATACAATATTTAAATCCTTGTTCCCAGTTTTACTCTTCATCCAATCTTGAATGGTTGAATTACACTTTTGTCATTAGTACTAGTATTTGAACTTAAATTTTGAAGAAAGTTATTGTCTGTAACTACAATTGCCTGCATTTTTCTTTAAGTCCACATTTTATGCTAGCTCCTAATCTTAAATCTAGGTTTTCTGCACTAAACGAACTCTAAATTTTAATGTGGCAGGTTATCCTATTTGATAGTAACAACCCCCAAACTACCAATCCCGAGATTTTTCAGAGAAGGAAGCATGTTTTGGTAAACAATTTCTAAAGAGGAAAATTCAAGGAATTAATTTTATCTTTTAAAAGGTTTTTTTATTAATGTTGAATTCTTGGATTTCTTTGTGTAATATATTATATGGATTTACAGAAGATTTGGTTTGTACTACTTTGTAAAGAGAGGACATATACTCCAGGTTCCATGATTGTATTACATTTCAATTATTTTTTCTTATTTATTCCTCTTTAAATGCAACTAAAAAAATACCGCTTCAATTTAAATCTATATGCAAAAATTATGGCTTTTGAAGTGGACTGTTATAAAAGGCTTTTGCAAACTCATCAAGCCATTTTAAAATTTTGAATTTTAAGAATTTCTTAACATGTAAAATGATAAGCATATATTGTGAAGGCCAAATGGATATTATTGGATGCTTGGTCTGCATTTGCGAGCCGCATAGGGCTTTATTGAGTAAAGTATCTTAAGGTCTCAAGACAGTTATAGTAGCAGAGGCATGGAAGTCAATTTGTGAGTATTTAGATGTTGTTATGGAGCTTAGAGGTGTACAAGTTTTTTTTTAAAGCCTAAAGGCTAGGATATTTTATAATGGTAATTTTGAAATATGAGATTGTGCTAACACTTTAACTTGATTTTTATTGAGAAGAAGGTTCTTTTGGATTAACTTGTCTTCTTTCATGGTATTTTATTATTATCATGTTTCATTTTCTTATTTATTTTGTGCTAGTTGAAATTAGTCTTTGTTGGTGTAATTAAATATTCATTAATTATACTTTATTTAAGTTTATCTAGGATAATACATTGCATAGTAGTTTGCATTTTAGATACCTAAGAGTTCGCATCATATTTCAGCATGTGGTGTAGGAGAAATCCACTTTAGAGAGAGTTATTTGTTATCTCATTCCACTTTATATGTGATATCCACCTTTAGTGCTCTTATCACATTATCACCATGTCCTTGTTGCACATACTTTATTGGACAATAAAGGATGATCCATCTTTGGTGGACACGCGGTTCCACCTAGTATGGGTAGTAGTTTATCACTTGTTTATCTCCTAGTTATCATGCATTTCCTATATATTCAAGCATATCTACATTATAAATTGGGAGGCCTTTTATGTATTATTGATTATCATTGAATCCAGTCAATTGAGAATCATATCATTTTGTCTACCTCTCTTGTCCTATTTATTGAGCTTCTAGATCTTGACATTTTTATTCATTGCCTTAGGCAAATTATTGTTTGGTATCAAAGCTTGATCGAAACTCTTACATAGCTTGAGGAAAATTCTTACTATCTTGTTTACTCTCTTAGACTAAATATTTAATCTATTATTGATGAGATCACATATGCCTGAATGGCATTCCACTAGCCCTCTTGGCAACATAGGAAATAGTGGACATAAAAGAACTTGCTGAGGAGATAAAATAACTAAATAAAAGAGTGTGTCAAGCATTGATTTTTAAATTTATTTATGAAGGCAATTGATGTTGAGTTAACTATATATTGTGGGTTCATAATCATTTTCATTTTGATCTTTAGGTAACGACTTGAACAATAATATAATCCAATATAGAAGAATGTGAAGTGGCCTCTTAGATGGCCAAGTGGCAGATTTCCTTGTCCTTTGGTGACCATTCAAAATGAGGTATGAGAAAATTGTTAAAAACTTGGATATTCTAATTAACTATGGTTATGTTTATTATATGGGGATCATTAAATTACCCAAGCTACCCAATAAGTAAATTTGTGTGAACACAAATATCTAAATTTATTTCCAAATAGGAGCCTTACTACTGTAGATTTGGAGTTGATAAAGCTTGGGACCATGCAGTTGTTGATGCCCAATATAAGGCATGTCTCCAATCTGAAATCCTATATTAGCATAATAAATGGATAATTTATATTGTAGCAGATAATATGAATTATAAAACCTCTCATGAAATAAGTTGTATCACAACTTAATTATTTTGAGATTTGCCTAGTTCTGGCTTTGATTTTACCTAAGCTTCTTTTCCTTGTCTCACAACATGGTGGCTTTTGAAATTCTTATCATCACTCATTGCATAACCATAAAGACACATCTTGGGACCCCCAAGAGATGTATAACCATCAAGGTACATCTAAAGTAGGATGTCTAGGGAGAAAATAGATAATTAACCTAAACCATAGGAGGAGAATAGTAATGACCATGCAAGTAGATGATTGAAACATGCAATAAGGAAACATAGGCTATTAAGGAAACAAATCCAATTAATAAAAAAAGAATTAGTGTCAATAGGTTAGTTCATATTCCTATTATATTGCATTGAAATAAATTACATAATGTAAGTTTCTAAAGAACAAAATATGTTGCATTGAAATAAATTGCATTTTAATCTTTATCACAAGAACTTTTGTAGGGCAACTGGAGTTAGGGTCAAGATTCATAATTGATGCATATAATAATTTTCCCATTTGATTAGCCATTATCAATTGTGCCTTTTTTAGAATCTTCAATATTTTCTTGCAAAAAAGGAAAGACAAGTAGAAGACAAGGCACATCTCTAAATTTGTATATTTGTAACTCATGGTCATACAAAAATATTTGTTGGAATGAAATAATGATGTCTAAACCATTCAACAACATTTAGGTAAGTATATGCACAAAAAAACTCAAGTGAATGTTTAAATTTTTAAAAATATTTAAAAGTTTGTATATATCATGATTTTCACGTATATTGTAGCTTATAAGAAAAGAATAAGTAAATATTTTGGTTGCACTAAAGAATCCTAACCAATATATAGTTCATAGATTATTGGAAGTTATTGGAAGTTATGTTAACTTAGAAGAAAAGAATAAATAAGTAAATATTTTGACTACACTAAAGAATCCTAACCAATATGTGGTTCATAGATTATTGGAATTTATTGTAATTTATAAGAAATGAATAAATAAGTAAATATTTGATTGCACTAAAGAATCTTAACTAATATGTAGTTTATGGATTATTAAAAGTTATTCTTACATATTCTCTACCCAACAAGCAGACTCAAGTAAGTTGAATCCTTTGTTAATTAGCTTTACTCATGATGCACATGATCAAGGGATCAAAAGGCTTTAAAATAGTGTTGCATAATTCAAAAAAATAAAATAAATTAAATATATAAAAATACATTTTCAAAATTACATCAACCAATCCAAACATGTTGTCAAGAATATAAATGTCTTACCTATAGCACAATCATTAAGAACTATAACTAAAATATAGTGAATTGCCTATACAAAGCACAGTTAAAAACTAAAATTAATGAAATCTACTAAGAACTCATTGCATGCAATCATAGAACATGGTGTAATCACATACTCCTCTCTATAACAATCGATTGCTACAACCTTTCACTCTATGAAGAAATAGAGTAGATGAAAACTTGAAAATCAAGGCGTGGTTTATAAATATAAATCAATATATAGGGATGTTGATGATGATCAACTAGAATCTCAAGTCTACTTGTACATTGGTTAAAGCAAGAATAGTGATATTATTTTCAAAATATTCATCCCAATTTTTTTTGCAATGCAATTTAATTGTACTTTCAAATACCATGTGTTCATATGAAACTTGATTGAAAAGTGTGTCTTCATTCATCTCCATCAAATTTCTCATGTCAAATGATATGTTTCCATGTTGAGAACTACCAATTTGCTCTCCTACTTGAGTTGCGTCTTCTTCAATATCAATAGGTTTTTCCTCTACTTCAACATGTTGATCTTCATTATGTTTTGTATGAACTTTTAATTTTTCATCTCTTATTCGATCATATTTCCTTGTTCTATTCCTTTTATTCCCCATTCAATTGATAACTTCAATTCACCTACATACCAAGAACTATATACCCAATAAAACAATCTAAAAAACTAGATAAAAGAATATTTCAATTAAATAACAATTTAAAAATACAAAACAAAAAAAATAATATATCAAAATATCTTGCAAAAAAAACATACCTTATTGATGAAATTGTCCTTTATAATTTCCTTTCCAACGAAAAAAGACTATAGAAAACTTCCACCAAATGATTTTATTTAAAAAATCACTAATTATTTCGCAAATGCTCCACAATTTATTTTTTATTTTTTCATTCAATTTTTTTTTTCATTTTATATGGGCTCTAAGCACTTGGAGACCGCAATTAGTCAGCCCTTGTTTCAGTCAAACCTAGTTTGACCAAACCTATTCCAGCCAAAATAGGTCTCGCCACAACTGTATATGTGTCATCCTATGTGGCAGCCACACAAGCAAAAAATGAAGTTCTGCAGAACTTCTCAGTTCTGTAACTTATTTCTGCATCAAAACACAAATTATTTCAAAAACAAAAAAATACCCTTTTGTAGAGCTCAAAGTTAGGATTATGGACATATGAATTTTATAGTATTTTGATTTCAAATAATATATTATAATTGTAAAATATTGTAAGTAGGTATTTTAACATTTGAGAAGATGCCACTTCAAAAAAAGATAAAAAAATAGTAAATCATAACAAAAAAAATTTAAAACTTATATTTAACACTAGAGGGGAGAGTCTTCTTCAAGAATATGTAATTTTTTTTTTTGAAAAATGTATATTTGATAGGGAAATTTTGATGGGAAAAAAAACTGTCAATTTCGTCTAAGTTCGACTTTGAGTAGTCATAACGTGAAAAATATACATTAGAAACCAATCTTTTTTTTATGCACTAGCTATACATGTCATCTATAACATATTTTGAAATCAGAGAAAAAAAGATTATTTGCATATACTTTTTTGACGGGAACTAAACCCCAGATTTTTAGCATTTTTCAGCACTTAAAAAATGGACTTGAAAAATTAAAAAAATATATCAATTATTATTCAAATTTTAAAAAAAAAATTAGACATAAATTTAATCCAATTTTACACATTTCATCAATTTACATTATCTTCAAATTCTAAACAAAAATGTGACTTTTGTGTCATTAAAGTTGAACAGTTTACATGTTGACCTTTTCCTTCATAAAAGTGTTCCACGGGTTTGTACTTTTACCCTCAAGCATATCTACATTGTAAATTGAGAGGATTTTTATGTATTATTGATTATCATTGAATCCAATCAATTGAGGATCATATCATTTTGTCTACCTCTCTTGTGCTATTTACTGAGCTTCTAGATCTTGACATTTTTATTCATTGCCTTAAGAAAATTCTTATTTGGTATCAAAGCTTGATCCAAACTCTTACATAGCTTCAGGAAAATTCGTATTGTCTTGTTTACTCTCTTAGACTAAATATTTAATCCATTGTTGATGAGATAACATATGTCCAAATGGCATTCCACTAGCCCACTTGGAAATGCAAGAAATAGTTGACATAAAAGAGCTTGTTGAGGAGATAAAATAATTAAAACAAAGAGTGTGTCAAGCATTAATTTTTATTTATTTATGAAGGTAATTGACATTGAGTTAGCTATATATTGTGGGCTTTGTAATATTTTTCATTTTGATCTTTGAGTAATGGCTCGAACAAGAATATACTCCAATATAGAAGAATGTGAAGAGGCCTCTTAGATGGCCAATTGGCAGATTTTCTTGTCCTTTGGTGACCATTCAAAATGAGGTATGAGAAAATTGTTAAAAAATTGGATATTCTAATTAACTATGGTTATGTGTATTGTATGGGGATCATTAAATTACTCAAGCTACCCAATAAGTAAAGTTGTGTGAACACAAATATTTAAATGCATTTCTAAATAGGGTCCTTACTACTGTGGATTTGGAGTTGATAAAGCTTGGGGCCATGCAGTTGTTGATGCCCAATATAAGGCATGTCTCCAATCTGTGATCTTATATTAGCACAATCAATGGATAGGTTATATTGCAACAGATAATATGAATTATAAAACCTCCCATGAAATATGTTGTATCACAACTTAATTGTTTTGAGATTTACCTAGTTCTTGCTTTAATTTTTCCTAGCTTGCTTCATTTCCTTGTCTCACAACATGGTGGCTTATGACATTCTTACCATTACTCATTGCATAACCATCAAGAGATGTATAACCATCAAGGCACATCTTAGGACCCCCAGGAGATGTATAACCATCAAGGCACATCTAAAGTAGGATGTCTAGGGAAAAAACACATAATTTAACCTAAATCACATGAGGAGAATAGTAATGACCATGCAAGTAGAGAATTGAAACATGCAATAAGGCAACATAGGCTATCAAGGACACAAATCCAAATCCAATTGATAAAGCAAGAAGTAGTGTCAATAGATTAGTTCATATTCCTATTATATTGCATTGAAATAAATTACATAATGTACTTCTAAAGAACAAAATATGTTGCATTGAAATAAATTGCATAATATGTTTTTGATTAAGGTAAAAATAGGTTTTACATGGACCTAAAACCAGAGTTTAATACAAAATAAGATAAAGCAATGAGTATAACAAAATGAAACAACTGCTGGAAAACCACAGCAGAGAACAACAGTCTAACAGTTCAAAAGATGAAAAAAGAAAAAATACCAACAACAAAACAACTACTAGCCAGAAAACACTATTTGTCTTTCATCATTTCCTTAGCCTTTTTCTGGAGATCTTCCATCTTCTGGATAGTTTCCTGCATTTCCTTCAGCTCAGTGGAATTTTCAGGGACCTTTCTCTGAATGCATCCTCTGGTTCTCATACTCGACCTTGTATTACCAGCCTACTCATCAATAGTGATAGTAGTTTTTTCTAGCATGTTCCTTTCCAAGTAGTTATGCAACATTTTCAAGTTCTTAACAGTCACCTTCAGACCCTCTTTGCTGTGATTTAGGACACCTCTTATCATGTTGTCAGTGTTATTGATTTTGGTCTCTAAATCTTTCATCTTTTCTTTGGCCTTCTTGTTCATCTCAGCTGTACCCTCATCCTTCGTATCTTTATTTTTGACCTTATCCAAAAACTTATTCTCCATATTACCCATTTTAGTGTTCATATTATTCATAGTTTTTTCCATATCTTGGATATGGTTTTCCATTTCCTGCATTTCCTTCTTCTAGTCCCTGTTCTCCTCCTACTTCTCCTCATTGTTTTCCTCCTTGCTCAGAGAATTTTCTCTCTAAAGGGTACCAGAATCCTCAATATTATTGTTTTCCTCCAAAATGGCCTTCTCTTCCTTCCCATCCTCCCCTCTTAAAGAGGTCTCCTCTCCAGTTTCACTAGCCATAGGAAAAAAACCTTCCTCCTTTCCTTCTATCTCTTGACCACCCTTGAGACCCTCCAATAAAGCTTCATCAGCTTTAAAATCCTCCTCACAGTTTTTACTTTCCCCCAACTCAGGCATAGCGTTATTCATTTTTTCCTCCACAAGATCATTCTGAGGACAAAAAACCTCCTCCACAGAATGAGTACCAATCTCTTCTTTCTCAGCATCCTTGATAATAATAGCTTCAGAAGAGTACCCATAGGTTTCTTCCTCTTCCTTGTCTGCTTCCTCTTTTTTCTCCTCCTTCATCACTATTCTCCTCTTTTTCTTCATTCCCCTCCTCAATCCACTCATTCATTTCCTCTTCCTCTTTCTCGTTACTTATCTCTTCCTCTTCAATTTCCTTCTCGCCGTCTTCCACAATAGAACCCTTTCCTCTCGATTTGTGATGCTACACAGACTCCATCACTCTAGTGTCATAATCTTCAAAGGCAACAGGGTGTTTTTCTTTTTTTTATCTTTCTCTTCTTACTAGAATCAGGTTCCTTCTCCTCCTCAATCTTCACCTTTCTTTTCTCCAAAAAAATTTTAGGGATAGGGTTTGGAATGTTATCCCTAATGTGCTCTGAGATAAGGAGAATCAACCCTTCATGTAGCACAGGGTTAGAAGCCTTTTTCCTGTGACTAGTAATGCTATTATTTAGAGAACTTAGCAAGAAATAAGGGAAGGAAATTCTCCTTTTGTGCCTAAAGTGATTAGCAAAAACAAAATAGAAATTGTAAATTTTCAAATACCTCTCATCTAGGGTAAAGTATTCTATCATGGCCTTAATGATTTTAGCCCAGAATTCTTCAATATTGGAAATGTCAACATAGTCCCCCTTCCCCTTAGTCATCACGGCTTTCTCATCCACAGTTTTGGGCAAAATAGCAAAGGTGTTAGTTCCAATCTTATGACTACCTCTATGAAAGTGGGTACCATCAATAGGTAAACCAGTAATTTCAGCAAGGTTAGAAATAGTAAGCTTGAAAGACTTTCCCCATAGACACACCTTACCATTGTTCTAGCTTTTCGCAAACAAAGCCGTAATCTTTTTGTCATGGCCACGAAGCTTCTTCATAAACTGGGTTACCCCCCCTTCTTTATCTTTTTCCACACATCTCTATCCTATCTCCATTTGTTGTAGTTAGAGGGCTCCTCCCTCTTCAGACCCCCTCCCATAATTTTTTGGTTTTTCATGCACTAGTTCGGCTCTTTTTCAAATTTCTCTTCCTTACTTCTCCAGTTCACAATGCTTTTTTGTTTATTGAGATAAACCCTTTGATCATGCCTTATTATCTACGGAGTAAATTACCCACACATCAACTTACAAGAAAACCTCCTCGGTAAATGATTAGTCCTTTTTATCATTAAATTCAGTGATGCTTCCTTCATTGTCATTAATTCTGTCATATTTGATTAGACTGGAGACCTCCCTCTTAAGATTCACTTCCCTTCTCCATTTTTGGATGATGTCAGATAGAGTACCATCATTAGCCAACCTGTCCGCCAGTTTATTGCCTTCACGATAAATGTGAGTGACATGGCAATCTTCAAAGGTATTCAATAAAATATTTATTTTATTGATGATGTGCTCTATCATCCAAGAACTGATAGAGTTCCCTTTTATAGCATTTATAATATTTAAAGAATCCCCTTCCAGCCATAATTTAGTGCAACCTAAATCTTTCACCATCATTACCAAATATAGAGCTGCTTGAGCCTTTGCCACGTGGCTAGTTTGAGTTCCTAGCAAGACAACAATTGCTCCTAAGCAATTTCCATCATTATCTCTTATTAACCCTCCACCTCTAGCCCTTCTAGGATTTCCCTTTGTTGATCCATCAAAGTTCCCTTTAACCCAGCCATTAGGAGGAGATATCCATTTAACATTATCTCTAGGGTTCTGATTCTGACTTTTCTTCAATTTCTCCCATGCTATCAAATTATCTTTTTCTAGTTGAGGGTCCCAGTGGCTACTGTCTTTCCTTCCCATACATTTGAAGCTTTCCATTATGCTTCTCACCATAGAATTAGCAACCACTGAGGGAGGGGCCTTTTTCTCTCTAAATATTCTATTATTCCTCTCCTTCCAGATCAGCCAGGAAAAGTGGGGAAGAATAAGATTCCATATTATTCTAGCATTCTGATCATAGAAAGGACTCTGCCACTACTAAAAGAATTCCTGGATAGTTTTTGGTTTCACCCATATAAAGTCAAGGGAAGACATGATAGTGTCCCACACCTCTCTAGAGTAAGAACAATGTATCATTAGGTGATTGCAGTCCTCAGCATCTTGACAACACAGGGTACACCTATTAGGCATTTGGAATCCTCTTCTCAAGAGATTATCCTGTGTGAGAATTTTATTCTGAACAAGTAGCCAGAAGAACATATTAATTTTAGGTGTAAGGTTCTTGTTCCATACCTACACCCACAGAGGTTGAGCCTCTATTGGGAGAAGAAGTAACAATGAAGAAGCGATCGAAAATTTACCAGAAGTCGTCAGACCCCATATAATTTTGTCATCCTCTTCCTCTCTTATAAACCAGTTATTTAATTTATTCTTCAAATCTTTAAATCTGATATCCTTCTGCCCAAGGTCTATCCATTCTTCATTTTTCTAGTAATCACTGACCAGTTCTCCTATAGTGTCTTTACAGTCTTGAATAGCATTCCCCCACTCTTCATTTTCTATCAAGGGCTTTTCGGACATCCATTTATCATTCCAAAAAAGAATATTCATACCATTTCCCAACTTCCAAATTGCTCCTTTTCTCAAGAGATTCTTACCTTTATTAATGTTGTTCCAAAAAAAAGAGCCCTGGACATCAAGCTGAGAATGGATGATTCCTTCTAAGTTACTAAGGTGGTATTTCCTTTTAATTATTATATTCCATTCTTTCTCCTCTTAAAAAATTCTCCAACATTGCTTAGCTAGAAGAGCTTTATTAGTACATTTGATTCTCCTTATTTCCAGACCTCCCATCTTCTTTGGCTTACATATCTTCTCCTAGGCCACAAGGCTAAGTCTCTTTTTCTCTTCCACTCCAGACCAAAGGAACCTTTTTTGAATTTTCTCTATTAAGTCAGCATACTTTTGAGGAATTTTGAACAAGCTTAGGGCATAAACCAGAAGATTTTGAAGAGTAGATTTCAGCAATTGGACTTTCCCAACTTGACTAAGACTCGCCCCTTTCCAGCATGCCAATCTCTTTTGAAATCTATCAAGAATTTCATTCCAGAAGTTAGCCTCTAGTTTCATACACAGAGGCAATCCTAGATAAGAAGCCGGGAGACTTCCTATCTTGCACCCAAGGATAGCAAATATTCTATTCATTCTAGTCTCAAACGTATTGAAGAAAAAAAGAGCACTCTTTTCCCAATTTATGAATTGACCAGTAGCACTAGAATAAAAATTTAGCACCTTTTTCATATTCCTAGCCTCCTTCATAGAAGATTCTCCCATTAATATCGTATCATCAACAAATTGTTCATGCGAACAGACAATCCCTCCAGAAGTAGGATGTAATCCCGTTATCACACCTTGAGATATCTGCATAGAGAGGAATCTCCCCAGACTTTCCGCCATTATAGCAAAAAGGATAGGAGATATAGGATCGCCTTGACGTAACCCTCTGGAAGGTCTGAAGAAAGGAGAGGATTCCCCATTCACCAATATCGATGAAGAGACAGTAGTGACAAGTTGCATAATGATTTTAATTACTTCCTCTTCAAAACCAAAAGCATGAAGAATTTTTGTAAGAAACTCCCAATCGACCCTATCATAGGCTTTTGATAGGTCAAGTTTCATAAGGAACCCCTGTTTCTTTGATTTTTCCAGAGAATGGATGTTCTCATGAACAACCATGATCGAGTCCAAGATTTTTCTTCTCGGCACAAAACCATTTTGTTGGGGAGAAATGAGACGGGGGAGAATTTTGAGAATCCTAGAAGTCAAAACCTTAGATATGATCTTATACAAAGAGTTACATAGACTTATAGGTCTAAAGCTATCAGCTGTGTTAGATCCTAGTTTTTTAGGAATAAAAGCTATAAAGGTAGAATTAAGCTCTTTGAGCAAAGATTTCGAACCATAAAACTCTTTCACCGCACCACAAATGTCATCCTCTATAATGTCCCAGAAGTGTTGAAAGAAAAACATTTGAAAACCATCCGGCCCAGGGGAATTTTCACCTTCAAAGGACTGAATAGCCTTGATAATTTCCTCCTTTGAAGGGATAGCTTTAAGAAAGAGGTTGTCCTCAACTATCAGTAGTCTAGGAATTGAATTTAGCAAGTAGTTTTGATCATCATGATTGAGATCTTGTTCTTTTGAGAGGATCGCAGAAAAATGGTCCATCAAATCTTTCCTTATCTCTTCCTCTTTATTAAGAGTACCCCTTTGGGTTATCAAAGTATTGATTCTATTCATAGCCTTGTGTTTCATAGTTGTTAAATGGAAGAATCTCATATTTCTATCACCCACTTTCAGCCAAAGAGACCTTGATCTCTGTCTCCAAAACATTTCTTCTTTTGAGATGATATTATGGTAATCCACAAGGATAGAATTTTCTTCTTTTCTAGTGTCTTCAAACAATCCAGAGCTCTGTATCTTATCCTGAATCTCTTTAAGATCAATTTGAATTTTTCTTTTGATTTGGAATATATCACCAAAGACATCCTTATTCCAATGTCTAACTTTAGATTTGATATTAGCCATTTTTTTTGCCACCTAGAACATAGCCTTACCTTCCACTTTAATACTCCACCACTCCTTAATTTTATTATAGAAATCAGGGTGATTCAGCCACATTTTCTCCAATCTAAAAGGAAAATTACCTTTACCTTTGAAAGAGTTAGCTATGAAGGAAATAGGATAGTGATCTAATCCTATACGATTAAGAGCTGAGAGAGAGCAAGAAAAGTTAGCAATCCACCCATGAGTAACAAGGACTCTGTCAAGTTTGACCTGAATAAGATCCTCACCAACTCTCCTATTAGTCCACGTAAAATCAATACCTTCCAGATCTATATCCAACAAACCTTCATTAGATATAAAATCCATAAAATCAACCCTACTTTCCACTTGAGAATTGTTCCCACCTTTCTTTTCAGCTTCTTTCAGTGGAGTATTAAAGTCTCCCATTATCATCTAGTTGTCATTTGGGAAATCCTTTCTAAAATCATGAATTCTTTTCCAAAGGTGGAGGTGACCAGATTTAGTGTTAGGAGCATACACATTTATGAGAGGCCAGGAGAAGTTATCCTTGATACTGCTAACTTTAACTGCAAGGAAGTTCTTATCTTCTTTCAAAAGGACATAAGAGAAGCTAGTAGTATTCCAAAAAGTTGCCAAACCTCCAGACGCCCCTTCAGCATCACTACTAAACTTATTTCCATTCTTCACCAAATTTAACTTCATTATCTTATCTTTAACCATTTTAGTTTCTTGAATAAACAAAATATCAGGCTTAGAATCTCTAACTAGATTCCTAATAACATCATGTTTATGCGGACTATTAAGACCTCTAATGTTCCAAGATAAAATTTTCATCAAAAATTTGGAGGACAGACCTGGTCGATGGTACGTTGCCTACCATCCACTATGTTCTATTTAGCTTCTTGTTCTCTTTGAACCTTCTCCAAAGTTCTACCCCTTTCTCTTTTGGGTGTTCCTGTGTCTACCTTTTATTGTTGACCTCTCATCATAACTCCTCCTGGTTGGATTTGATTCCCTTTTTTACTTGATTTAGAGGCCGAGCCTCCATATAGTGTCTTAGCATTATTTGTTCCTAATGCAGGGGTCACATCCTTCTGAATTTTAGATTGAGATCCAATTCCCGCTCCAACAGGAGACCTATTATTCTTCTTTTTAACACTAATCCAAGGACTTTTGTTCTTTGTTTCCACTATTTTAGGTTCCTCAAATTGTTCCTTTGGTCTAACATTATTTGGATTAGCGTCTAACAGATTCCCATTCGATGCTTCACTACTGATTTGTTCTAACACAAACTATGTTTCAGAAACCTTATGAGGACTTTGGTAGCTCCTCCCCTCCTCTGGATCAAATAAGCTATCCTCAACCCTAGAGTCCATAATAGGTTCAGTCTAAATTATGGTTTCAATGTTTTCCATAGGAAAGGAACCCAATGAGTTATCCTCCTACAAACTATTTTCTTCAGCAGAGTTATCAACTTCCTCTGGCCCTTCTTTCTCTTTTAATTCCTTTGCTAATTCCACCTTCTTTTCATCTGTGCTTAGACTTACTTTCTTTTTCTCTGGGTGATTTTGTGATTCTCCTTTTTTCTTCCTCCATTCCCACTTCTTTGGCATTTTAGACTCTTGATCCTTCTTCTCTAATTCTTTCTTTAGGGGACAAAGTTTAGCCCAGTGTCCAGCCTTTCTACAAGTAAGACACACAAAAGGGTTTGCTTCATATTCAATTTCTTGAGTCCATTTACCCACTTTCAAATTTAGAGTGATGACTTGTGGTAGGTCAATATCATGCTGGATGTTGACACAAATCCTAGCATACACTTGTCTTGAGTGGGCCATAGTCATTAGATCTATAGTTAGTAGTTCACTAAAAGGCTCCACCATCACTACCAAAATATCCTCATGCCAATACTCCAGAGGAAGGCCTGGAAATCTCACCCAAACAGGAGCAGAGACAAAGAAATTCTCATTATAATCCATATTAGTTGTCCACTTTTGCAAGGATAAAGAAGATTTTCCCCACATCCAAGATCCTTCTATTAAAACTTTTGAAAGATCCTCCCCATTAGAGAACAAGAAGTAGAAAAAACCTCTCGGCATTGCTGCTACATCCACCCGACCTTTAAGATTCCATTTCTAAATCGTAAAAGACCTAACTAGATCTATATTTGGTCTAGGACCCGTAAATTTTCCTATCAAGGTAGAGGCCATTCTTGAAACAGTATGATCAATGATTTGGTCAGGAATATTCAAACCTATCACACTTTGTCAAGATCTGAAGAAATATCAATTTTTGGGAAAGAAGATTTTCCAGTCGGTTTAACCCCAAAAAGACTACTCCATTTACCCTTACCTCGAAACGAGTTCCCCCCATGTGATAGATCTACTGGCTATTTTTTTGACCCAGTATTTTCCTCGGAAGGACCAGCTTTATCCCTCTTTTCTTCCTCTGGTCCCAAGACAGGTCCACTGTCCTTATTCTGATGGGCGAGGCTAGACCCAGCATCTTTTTCCCCAACGTTTGGCACAGGGAAAACAGTCGCATCTTCCGCTACTTTCTCAGAAACCTCCACAAATCCATGTACAGGAACCGAATCTGCCTCCCGACCAGGATCATCCTCCTTCCCTTCCGGTCAAGAATTCAAAAAAAATTTTCCCGCTTGGTCGCTCTCTCCTCCTCCCTTCCGCTCCCTCTGCATTCGAAAATATACTAAACATTAGATGTTTTAATTGCATAATATGTTAAGATAAATACATTTTAATCTTTATCACAAGATCTTTTGTAGGGTGAGTGGATTCAAGTTCAAGATTCATAATTGATGCATATAATAATTTTTCCATCTAATTAGCCATTGTCAATCATACTTTGTTTAGAATCTTTAATATTCACTTGCAAAAAAAGAATGACAAGTGGAAGATAAGCACATCTCTAAATTTGTTTGTTTCTAACTCATGGTCATACATTTATATTTGTTGGAATGAAATAATATTGTCTACGCCATTCAACAATATTTAGGTAAGTATAAGAACAAAAAGGCTCAAGTGAATGTTCAATTTTTAAAAAAAAATTTAAAAGTTTATATATATCATGATTTGCACATATATTGTAGCTTATAAGAAAAGAATAAATAAGTAAATATTTCGACTACACTAAAGAATCCTAACCAATATGTAGTTCATAATTATTGTAACTTATTGTAACTTATAAGAAAAGAATATAAAAGTAAATATTTTGACTGCACTAAAGAATCCTAACTAATATGTAGTTCATAGATTATTAGAAGTTATTCTTACATATTTTTCTACCCAACAAATAGACTTGAGTAAGTTGCATCGTTTGTTAATTGGCTTAACCCATGATGCACAAGATCAAGGGATCAAAAGGCTTTAAGATAGTGTTACATAAATCAAATAAAATAAATAAATTAAATATATAAAAATGCATTTTCAAAATTACATCAACAACTCCAAACATGTTGGCAAAAATATAATGTCTTACCTATAGCACAATCATTAAGAACTATAACTAAAATATAGTGAATTGCCAATACAAAGCATAGTTAAAAACTAAAATTAATGAAATGTACTAAGCACTCATGCCATGCAATCATAGAACATGGTGTAGTCGCATAGTCCTCTCTATAACAATCGATCGCTACAACCTTCACTCTCTCAAGAAATAGAGTAGATGGATACTTGAAAATCAAGGTGTGGTTTATAAATATAAATCAATCTATAAGGATGTTGATGACGACCAACTAGAATCTCAAGTCTAGAATAGTAAGTGCCTATTTTGAATGGAGTAAGAACCATCATGTACATGTTATGCTCAAAACCCACTAACTTAGACATTATTATAATTGTATATTAACCTTCCATAGATTTTGATTTGCAGCAACATTCAACTTTCAAATTATTTGTTCAGAGATATAAAAATATTAAATGTTATTACAAGCAAAGTCATTATTTATAGGTTTCGTATCAAGAATAAGATAAATATTAAATTTATGATATTTATCTTATGTATGAAACGAATTGGGGCGAGACTAATTTGAAGGATAAATCAGCACCCTCACAATACAAGTGCAATGTTTTAATTCAGATCGCTGATTCTAACCCAAAACTTTGGAAAGCATACCCAAGACTTAATCCTCGTTGTAGGAGAGGGGCACAAGAAATATCAAAAAGGAGATAAATATCAAATTCATGATTGCACCAATCACCAAAAACCAGATGTGATGCCCGTTATCTTTGGAAATGTGTCGTCGAGAAATAAACCATTTTTGGGGGCCTAGAGACACTGCAATCCAAACCACCATTAACCCCACAACCACACCCAGTGCCTGCAGAGCAGTGATATTTGTTTCGAAGGAAAGTGTAAAGAAAAGTATGATCTGGAGGCAGCTAACTATAACGAGAGTCCAGAGGTGATGCTCGTCTTCTCTGAAGATGTATTTCTTGGAGCGAAAAATCATCATCCTTATGCAAATGGGAACAATGCTAGCTATACCCAACACAGTCCCTGCTACAGCACTATGCTTTGGTGCCACCACATTGAAAATGGCCGCCCCAAAAGCCAGCAATAGACATATCAATGCTATCCATAATCCGGTGATTGAGGTGTTGAGAAGCAGTGGGTCTTCTTGTTTACCATCTAGTGCGTACATTAGCAGAACCGCCGATGAAATTGAAGTGCAGAATGCTAGTGCATCACATATCACAGTAATTTGAAAGAAAACAGTATATTTGTCGTCATCTTTTGGGAGAGTGAAAGCTGCTGCAAATGCTACTGTTGCGATCAACACCGCATTTATTGAAACAATTTGGGCATTCCAATTTGTTGATTTTTCGGTTGTTTCTTCCACAGCCCTTGCGCTCCTCCGTGCACCATTTCTTTCTAGCAACCTTTTGATCTACACCAAAGATCCACATCTTTTCAATAAATCTTTTTTGATGGGCACTCAAAAATTTAAAAGAAAAGAGAATGAGATTAGCTTTAAAACTACAATAAAGAGATCTTATTGTTGATAACTAATGCTGATCCAGATATGCTATCCAGTCTTGCGTGCCATTCACCGCCATGCACTGTTTTGCATGTTTTTGTAGCAGTTTCAATAAAAGGTGAATACTGCAAAATGCAAGTCAGATGCATAAACTATTGTAAGCAAAATAAAACTACTCTCATCGTTACTGCAAATTAAATCCCAACCGATTAACTTAAATCGGGCTCATGTTCAGTAGGTTTGTCCTTAACATTGCTTACGTGATGTTTCATTCATAATCTTCCTTGATGGAATAAACTATAATTCAAACCCATGAATGGATATGAAAAATGAGGTCAGATGAAATTTAACAACTGCCACGTAGTAGCTAGTACTAGTACTTGTCCTTTAGTTTTTTAATTAATTATAACCTATAACTTATAATTAAAGTAATTTAATTATATATATTTTATAATTATAGATAATTATTGAATTATTATATTTATTTGTAATAATAAATATTTTTTTCAATTGAGTAATAATGGTGATTGTTAGAATAGTGCAACAATTATTTTTTTAAGTAAAATATTTTTTTTAATATATATTTAAAAATATAAAATATAATAATGATAACTTATTTGTTATATATTAAATATTTAATTATTTAATAATAAATATGATGTAGATTGATAATATCAATATTAGTATTTTATAATAGTTATATTTATATAATTATTTTTATTAATAATTATAATACACTTATAGGTTGTCTTCTCTTTAATATCAATTAAAATAATCATTAACAAACATTCCAATTACAATATACACACAAAAGTAGAATTACAATATACATAACTATAATTATACTATTATTTAATAAATATTTTTGACATTTTGTTCATGTGAGCAAAACAAAAATAAATGGCTAAATTTATGCAATATAGCGAAAAAGGTGGTATTAAAATTGTTGGTCTTTTATATTCCGGGAATTTCCTGTATAAGAGTCAATTTATTTTAACCAATCATATCACCAATAAATATTTTTCACAACTTATTAACTTAAAAAATGTGCATGTCAACTATAGAAAACATAAAAAATTTCACACAATCAGAAATATATTTAAATTTAATTGTTGGAGATTGATCCAAAAAAATCATTTAATCACCAGTTAAGGCTAACAATCCAAAAATGAATGCAATAGTACTTGCTTAGCCTACCGGCAAGTACTAATAAGGACCAAAGCTTTGTCAAGTTATTATGCAAGGAAGTGTCTATCAAGAGCATCATATTTCTAAAAGACAAATTCCCTTAACAAGTTGTATTCATGATTCTTCAATCAATATTCTTCATCAACCATTGCATATTGAGGCTTTTTAGTGGCATTTTTTTTTAATTTTTTTTTATTTTCAATTTTATTCTTTGAAAAATCGTTGTTTTCAGTTTTAATCTCGTGGAGTTGGAAAAGCTATTGTTGCTAGTTTTATTGTAAGCTATTTAAGGAATTTTTATTTATTTTTTCAGATTTGTTCTATTTTTTTCTTTATTTTTTCTTTGGGAAAGGTTATATCTTTTGTAAATTCATGTAATCTGTAATTAATGAAATAGTTTTTCATTTCTCTTCTTGCTTTCAATTGTTCTTTTGTTTTACCTGCAAGTTGTGTTCCTATTTTCCAGCTAGATTCATATTTTGTGCATGTTAAAAATTTGCATGGTATCTGAGCACACATGAGCTAAGAAGAAACATCAGAATAAAATTTTTTTATAGGTACTGGAGAATGGAGCTATTGAAAAGAATGGAATTTTCATCATTTGCAACTCTCATGCCATATAACTATTTCGATTGGAAACCAATTTTTTTTCTTTTACTCAAATGTAGACACTCGTATTAAATGGTCACGACAACAAAGACTGAACAGAATTTTACTACTGAAAAAATCTAAATATATCAATCGCATGGATAGGGCATTCAATCTCCTATGCTTATCCATGAATCCAAAATTGTTGTTTCATGTCGAAGCATGCACAACTCCAAACCAAATTTGGACTATGCTTGAGAATCTTTTTGGTAAGCAAGATGAGATGTGGAGTCACATCCTTGAAAATAAGGTCAACTCATTAGATCCAAGCAATTTTGAAAACATTCAACACTTCTTCATAAAGTTCAAGGCCTTTTAATCTAGCTGAAAGGATGTGGAATCAATAAATACATAAAATAAAATATTTTTATTTTTACTATTTTGTCAAAACTAGGTCCTAAATATACTATATTTGTCTCCACTTTTCACATAGTCAGGCTTACAATAGTAGCAACTTGGAAGATGCCCACACTCAATTATTTTATTGCATCCCAGATACATGAGCAAGATAAATTTATAAATATGGTTACATTAAAAAATTCCAAAGCTCCTGCACTTGTTGTGCATGTAAGTGAGAAGAATAGCTCAAAATCCAATCAATATTCCAAAGGAAAAGGAAACAAATACCTAGATCTAGTAAAGGGAGGCAATTGAACCTTGATATGATTCTACTAGATTAAAAGAAAAGGATGAAAAAGGAAAATCCATGTCTGGTTATTGGAACCATGGGTACCATTCAGAATCATCATGCATGAAGAAGACCATTAACCTCATGGAACAACCATTTCAATAGATTAATCTTGGTAACTATATTCTAGAAAATGCCAAGAAGTAGTGATGAACCCATATAATGGCTCCATGATTATCAATGTTTACTATGTTTTCTCTATTTTTGTCATAGGTTTGGGTCATTATCAGAGTAATGGGACTTGGTAAATAGGTGTCTTTTGGATGTTTTTGTGAATTTATTATCATGGACATGAACTTATGTCTTAATACCCTTTTGGATGATGAAAAATCTTGTATGGTTATAATTATGCAATCTATCTATATTAATCTTAATTATGGTTTGATGAATGCTATTCTAACAATTAATGATTATATGCATTGAATGTGTTTGTGCATACTAATATCATGATACAGGGGTAATTAATGAAGTAGTATAGTGAAGTTTGCGCTCAAGAAGGATCATGCCATGAAGACCAAGTCAAGATAGTTGAGCAAAGAACATCATTGAACTGGTCAATAGTGAATTGACTACAACTGATTTTAGAGTAGGTTTTGGGACTTTAATGGTCATTCCCATTGTCGAATAAATCTAGGAAAGGAGTGGATAGGCTATATTTTCTCTCTGTGTAACTGAACAATTAGTTGTTGCTTATTTGTTAGATAGCTTTCCTTCTTTTTTGCTCTATATTAATTTTGTCTACCTATTCTTTTGGGTGTGGACTAATTAGTTGTTAGTTAGTTAGTAGTCTTTTGAACTATAAATAAAGTTTTGAAAAGAATTCCTCAGAGATTAGACAAAAGAAGAACTCAAAATTATATAGAATTCCAGTTTTCAGTTTAAGAGTAATTTAAGTTTATTTTTAATCTTATGATGTGTAAAAATGTGTTTGGATGAATAAAATGATGATCTTATGAGTTTATAGAGATTAGTTGAGTTTTGGATATTCTCATCCAAGGGGGCCCACTTGGTGATTAATCTCTTTTCATTTAAGATTTAATTTCCTTTTAGTTGTAGTTGATGTTTTGGAGTATGACTGTTCATGTGGCCTTTGGAGACAATTTCTTGTGACTGTTCCTATAGCCAAAGAAGACAGAGTAGTTTCCTATCTATCTACCTTGAATATTGTTGTTGTTACTTGCATGAGTTGAGCTTTAGCAATAGGTTTTGTAAAAGAATTTGAGTTACTTCATTTTCAGACGTTTCATTTCCAATATTATTTCCTTTAAAGCTTTAGGATAGCATTTTTTTAACTAGAACTTAGTGCACATATAGTATTGTCCCATTTCAAGTACATGTTCTTGGGTTGAAAAGTAAATGAGCCTTTACCACAAGAAATATAGCTACTTAGCATGGATGTCTAGCTCCTGAGTTAAAGTTTTGCAACATGGTTATTGATCTTGTACCATCTTAAAAGTTAGCACCCATTAATGTGGAAGCTCAAAGATCTTTTTAGGCCCTATTTTAGTGATCTCCTAGAACATGGATGCATTTATACTTGATTTGTTAGCTTTGTTATTGATTTTGTTTTTTTCATTTCTTTTGCACCCCTAAGATCCTGGAGCATTTTTTATGAATTGTGCCTCTTGGGGTACAAGTTGAAGTTAACTTATTCCTGAGGCATTTGTTTCATAGGAACTCAGGCCTATTTTGAGTTTTTTCATATTTTCCTACCTAGTACAATTGGCCCTTTTGATTTTGACACCTAAAATCAGTATAAAAGGAGGCCTACTCACTTCATTTGAGGATCCACATGTTCTATATGAAATCCATGCACACCCTAAGCTATGCATCCATCAATTCTAAGTTATCAAGTCCAAGATGCATTCAAGGAGTTCTAGCAAAGCAAGAACGGATTCCTTGAGGGAATTCATTCCATTCAATCAAACAAGGATTTCCTTCCATAGATCTAGCTTCTTTTTCAAGGAGAAAGTGGAGTTGGCCATCAAGGGAGGAGATTTGCATTTATCAACACTGCACAAGCATTCAACCATCCAAGCATTCAAACATACTTACATCCATGATCTATGATTTGGCACTTGTAGATTTATTTCATTTGTCTTCAAGACATCCTACATTCTACTTCAACATATATACAAACATTCAATCATCTTTATGGGTAGCAGATTCTAATCCATCCATAAAGATTTGACAAGGGAGGTGAATATTTACATTTGTCTTTATTTTACATGCTTTTATTTCAATTCAAGGTTAATTCCTAAATTGGGGCTTAATAAAATCTCATTTTTCTTTTGTGTAGGAGAAGATCTGTAAGTTTTCAAGCTTTTGGGGTTAGATTCGGTGAGCCTAGGGTTACAGTTTTTGTCGGAGCCTCATACCTTATATTTTTGAGTAGTGTAAGAATAGGTCAACCTTGACATATTCCCAAGTGCGACCTATTCCCCAATGTGATCTGTACCTCCAATTTGACCTATTCCTAGAGCTCCCAAATTTTTACAGTTAGCAAATTTCAACTTGTAGGCTTTGGATCCAACTTGATTTCAGTTTCTATTATAGTGTGCTAGCCCATTTTTAGATCTGATCTCATGGCCTCTACTAGCCCTCAAAGTGAGTTTAATATCCTCTTTATCATTTCATAACATTTACTTTGAGATATCTTATTAGGTCTTTTTATGTGCTTGATTATTACATGTGTTTCCACTTTACTTGTATTTCATTAATCAATCAACTAGCTTTAGGTCACTTGATCAAAAACACATAATCTCAATCTGTATTAATCAATTAATCAACAAACAATAAAGGGAAATGATAACCTTGCAATATATTCTTAAAAAATCTCTTTCCACTTGATGTGCCAAGGAAATATCTTCCTCTCAATATATCCAAGATATTTCTTCCTCCCAATATATCCAGGAAATCTCTTCCTCTTGATATATCAATGAACTCTCTTCCTCCAAGAAATATCTTCCTCAATGTCTCTAGGAAATCTCTTCCTCACTTCTTGGATCTCCACCATGAAAAATATATGCCACACTAGTGATGATCACCATAGCCACCTTGCAACCCATCCTTACTCAGTTGCCAGAGCCACAAAAGAAACTAGAGACAAAAATCTAATATTTTTTTTGGAAGTCTATGTCACAAATCTTGGCTTTGTATTCAAAGTTTAGAGCACTGATACCATGTTAATTTCTTATAACCCAACTAATGATTAATTGCATAATAAATTCATAGATAGAAACTCTATCTGATTTATAACAATCAATACTCTGGATTAATTAACAACAAATAATTTAGCAGAAGCAAAAATAACAGAATCCAAATAGAAAAAGATAATAACATAGATAAACATAGGAAACTCCACTGTAGGGAAATGCCTACAAATATTGGATCTTCTATTCAGCCTAACAACAAACTTTCTCTTCAAGAATACTATAGAATCTAATGCAAGTTTTCTACAACAATTTTACATATATAGAGCCTAGCTACTTTACTTAGCTTGCAAGAAAATAATATTTCCTTTCTTTCATTGACTTTAAAACATATATAAAAATACTCTTGATTTACTGAACCTCAAAAACTTAGAAATATTCTATTAAAGAAAAACAAAATTGTTGCTAAATATCCAACTCAAGTTTCTTTAAAGTAACTTCACTCCACTTTCCAAGATAAACAAAAAAATTAACACTCCCTCAAATTAGCGAGGAAGTTGTTATGAACAACACCCAACTTATCCCTGAAGAATACAAAGTTATTCTTCATCAAATCTTTGTCAAGATGTCTTCTATCTATTTGTTCGTAGGAATGTACTAGAGTTTTACTATCACCTTCTCCACACAATCTCTAATGAAGAAAACCCACAACTGCAACTTCTATCTAGCTTCGAGAGCAATAACAGACTACAAGATTGCCACAAAAGTTATACAAAATAACTTCAGCCTCACAATCCTCTCTCTGCTAAGAAAATAGCTCTCACCGAATGTGCACACAAAAACTTGTGCCAAGGAACTCTCTTCCTCACAATTGTTTCTAGAAAATATCCGCCTCACAATATATCTAGGAAATATCTTCCTCTCAATATATTCTTGGAAAATCTCTTTCCACTCGATGTGCCAAGGAACTCTCTTCCTCTCAATATATCCAAAAAATTTCTTCCTCTCAATATATTCAGAAAATATCTTCCTCTTGAAATATCTATAAACTATCTTCCTCTAGAAAATCTCTTCCTTAATGTCTCCAAGAAATCTCTTCCTCACTCCTCAGATTTTCACTATGCCAACCCTATTTCACACTGATGATGACCACCATAACCACCCTGCAACCCATCCTTACTCGAACATTGGTTTCCACAGCCACAAAAGAAATTGAAGACAAAAATATTTAAAAAATTTCTTGAAATATGTGTCACAAATCTTGGCTTTGTATTAAGAGTTTAAAAATCTAATACCATGTTAATTTCTTATAACCCAACTACAAATTAATTGCATAATAAATTTATAGATAGAAACTCTATCTAATTTATTGCAATCAATACTATGGATTAATTAACAACAAATAATAGCAGAAGCAAAAAATAACAAAGCCAAACAAAAAAGACAAATGTTGGAAAGTGATGTTTTGGAGCACTAGGGATCACTTGAGGGTTGTCATTTATGGGAACACTTATGTTGGAGTGATCGCATGTTGAGAAGTTTTCCACTGGAGCCTCAGTCATGAAAATGACTAAGTCCAGAATCAGGATAGTAGGGAATAATGCTATAGTTTTAGTCAGTGATGAAGATATATAAGTTATTATAGCTTGTGAAGTGAACCAAAGGCATTTTGGGATATATAAATGCTCCAGCTAAGAGCGCATGAGTTTTATTTATCAGATCAGTGAGATATAGTGCAAAGACAGTAAATCAGTATAACAAGGTATATGAACAGTTGCAAAGATCAAAGAGAGTATAGTGGATATGGTAACGTGCTAAGTCAGGTGAATGGAGTATATTGTTGACTCTTTGGAAATATAAGATCATTGACTCCACAATTATCATTTGCATAAGGTTTGTAAGGTATTTATGAATCGACTTGATGGTAGATTTTGTATAACTATAGAGTGCTTTTGTGAAAGCAAAGTATGAATGTGATTATGATTGTAAAGTAGGATTGCAAATTTGAGAGCAGAGATCAGTAAGAGACATAGCTATAACTGGAACTATCTAAGAAAGATAACTGCTTGTATTGTTCACATTTTGGAGAACTCTTTTGAGATAGTTTTTGATTGTAAGAGCAGTGCACTCACCACCTTTAACCAGGTGTTCTGTATACCCCTAATAGGGTTTTGTAATCCTTTAACAAGGAAATGTACTATGTAATCATCAGCTCCTAATAGGGCTAGATCTCCTAACAAGGATACAATATTTTAGTGCATAGTTGTGGGTATCATCCCCACCGGGGTTTTTTCCTTAACAGGGTTTCCTCGAGAACAAATCATAGTGTCATGAGTTAAATATGTTCTACTTATATGTTCTTTTCATTTCAGCATTATTTTTCTTTATCTATAATTGGTTGAAGTTTAAATTAAAGTTCAATAATATTGATTCACCCCCCCAGCCAGTATTACCTAATCCTAACAATTGGTATCATAGCTATTGGCCCTTAGAGAAAAAGCCTAACAACTTAAGGGAGATCAAAATGGATTCAGAAAGCTTGCAAGAGAACTTTGAAGCAGCCCTTGAAAATCTAGACAAAGAAAAGGCTGGCAATGGTATACTAAAATTTAAATTAAGAAGAGTAGAACGTTTCATTAGAAAACTAAAGGAACAACTGGAAGCTTCAAGAAATCAGAAACAAGATCTTATAGACAAGATCCAAGAAGATTCAAACAATGATACATTAGATCAAGTGAAGAGGCTAGAGCAAGAAAAAGAAGATATCAATCTTTTGATGATAAAAGAGATTCAACATGAAAAGGATGCTAGGAACAAAGTTGAAGAATCACTGAAAACAACAAATGAACAGATAGGACAAATGAAGACTGAACTTGAATAGTACAAAGATAAATATCAGGAATTGGAGAAATATAATCAGATCATTAAAGGTGAACTCACTCAAGACAAATTACAAATTGAGAAATTACACATGAGTAGTGACAAGATTGATTAACAAAGAATAAGACAAAAGCCTAAAGGAGATATGACTGGAGTTGGATTCAATGAAGCAAAAAGTTCTAAGACCAATGAAGAAGCAAGTGAAGCAAAGACTAAAGAAAGACCTACCCATGAAGGAACACATGAAGAAACACATGAAGCAAAGACTAAAAGACCTATTTTTGAGAGACCTAGAGATCAGACCAAACCTTTTAGAGGTAGATGCTTTGAATGAAACAAAGTTGGCCACATGAAAAGAGATTGTAGAAGTAGAGGTAACTCTAAGCCCTTTACCAGCTACTATTTTAACTGTTACAAATATGGACACAAGAAAGAAGATTGTAGAAAGCCAGATCAGTCTAGATATAAACAAGACTATGTCAGAGAAGAAACAACAACTAAGATCACATGTCAAAAATGCAATAACTTTGGGCATACATCAAGGTACTGTAAGTTGCAGACTATTCAAGATAGAAGGAGACCTCCTACTTGTTACAAATGCAACAACCTAAGACACATAGCGAAGTTTTGCAGATATAATGGAGAGGACAAGAGAAGAGGACCAAGAAGAACTAGTGAACCAATAGGACCACCTCATGTGGTTATAAGAAATAATGTTGGTGACAGTGGTAAGAGTCTTAGTGAGTACATGAATGAGTTTGAGGATCATTTCAAGAAATCAAAGAGCAAGGAGGATGACAAGATATCGAAGGTGAAAGTTTTAAACAAGGCATCAATTCAAGGAGAGACATTTGATGACACTATGTCTTCGCATGATGAGTTCTTTGAGGCATCGACCTAGAAGGTCGCATGGCCTTAAGGGGAGAATTGGATGCAGAGAACAGAATATATCTATCCCTTGTATATGTGGAGTAATCTCATGCGAGCTTAGGTATGGTTTGGGCAGACACTTTGGAGTCTGTGTATGAGAGTGCGACACTTAGAGATTCTTTCTGTGTGTTCACAAGTTTTGTATTGACAGGACAGCATGTGAGGTTGAGCTACTTGTGTTTAATGCATATACTCAACTTGTGATGGATAAAAAGACTTGAAAGACTTCATTTCTACACCATTTGTTGATCAACGATTAAGGCAAGAAGAGTTGAGAATATTATCAATCATCTAGCAAAGTGATTGCGTGATCACGTGAAGCAAGTTTCAGATTGAAGCATGTTTAAGGTATTTAGACCTAATCTCATAAAGAAGTTATAGATGCACTAGTGGTTTATGATGTTGTGGATAGACCTAGATATAAATTTAAGAGACATCCTATCAAATCTTGTGAGGATGATCTGAAGGGAGCATTTTCACAAACCCCCCTTGGCGTATTACACATAGAAGATATTAGGGCATACATACACTACAAGTATGAGATCATTGGGGATGTAAACATCTATAGTGAGTTGGATAACATGATAGAAGAAGATGGATCCATGGTTGAAGAGTTCAAACACCTACAGGAACAATCTATCATCAAGATAACCCTACTCACAAAATTCATGGAAATTGAATGGTTTAAGATCATTCTTAGCAGAGTTCATGATTAGTTTATCTAGATTGGAGAACAACCAGTAAAGATTTGTGCACAAATGATCCATGAAATTACAGGCCTTGATAATGAAGGAGCCCTACTTGTATCAAAAAATAATTTAAGGAAACGAGAAGAAACCCTAACCCATTCCAAGTGGGACAAGAGGGAGACGACAGTTAATGACATCTTTCAGCAAGATGTTAGGTTGGTAGAAATGTTGTTGGGTTATAAGTTGTTTCATAGTAGAAAACCAAACTCTGTATCAGCTGGTGTTATCATGATGGCCTATAGGATGGTCAAGGAAAATAAGAAGTATAACCTATGTGAAGTACTTGCACAATAGTTCCTTGATAATGCGAAAGTGATAAAGAAAGATAGGACTAAAGCATTTAGGTTTGGGTCCTTGATAGTTCACATGTCTATTCATATTATTTATAAGTTTCCTGGCATGCACCTTAGAGCATGGAAGAATAATGTACCCACTGGAATTCAGATTTTAGAGTACTACCAAAGACAAGATAAGAATTGGGTTGATGGTGAGCTATTTACCATGACAAAGATACTACAAAGGCAAATGAAAGAAAGCTATAGGATATCAGAAAACATAATTGAAAAGTATGAGGACACCATATGTTTCATGGTTGAAACTAATTGTGTTTTCTTTGAGGTAGTAGAACCCATAATGAAATGGTGTTATTCTATCATATATGAAGTAAGTGTTGAGATTCTAACCATGCAGGTAGAACATGTACTGGTAGTAGAAATAGACCCTACCCAAGAAAGATGGGGAACATATATGGAGAAGTATGAAAAAGTCAGAGAAGAGCAAGAGAAGGTAACAAGGAAAAGGAAAGTCAAAACAATTATTTGTAGATATCATTGCAAAGGTAGGAATCACTAAAAGGCAGTTGATAGACATGAGAAATAAGATGGAAGAATCTTCAAGCATGGCCATTGACACTTATGTTCCTTCAGAAGAAGAAAAGACAGTAACTCCTACTGTTGATATAGTATACTTATCAATTTCACAAGAGGAGGCAATACAAGAAGTTGTGTCTGCGATCATTTCCAGAAGAACTACAAGGTCTAGCAAGCAAGACAGTCCTAAGGAGAAAGAAGTAGAAGTGAAAAGGAAGAAGAAAGAGGAAAAGGTTCCTTAGAAATAAGAGGAAAAATTAGCACCGAAAGATCCACAAACCATGTGGAAACCTAATCTTAAGTCACTATAGTTCAAAGAGTGATTAAAGATGGAAACCTGATAACAGTGGATAGGTACTATGAGAGATATGACTCTAAAAATCATTCAGTCATTGAAGATACTATCATTGAGTATCTCTTAGTTTTCAAGAAAAATTTGTTAGAAATTGAAGGGAGTATCCCTAAAGAACTATATAACAAATAGGAAATCAAGAAGCAATTGGCATAGTTAGAAGATGAAAATATAAGAAACAAAGCTATTGAGGACATGTTACCTGTTGTCTCAATATAAGAAAGGGAGAGGATAATAAATACATTAAAACCTTTGTTGAGAACAAAGGCTAAACTAGTAAAAATCATGGTGAGGAAATATGATGAAGTAATTGAAGACAGTCAAAAGGCATTAGATAAAATTCTAATGAGTGATATACCGAAGAAAACCTCACCTCCTAAAGTCACCAAGCCCACATCTCTGGGACTAGGAGAAAGTTCTAAGGCAGTAGAAGGAAGTAAGAAAGCTAGCATGCAACCAGACTTCTTTGTCTCTGGTGTCCCTATAACCCTTGACACTTCACATAATGTGAATGATCCATTTTTGGATAATTTGGACAGTGTGATAGAAGTTGTAGACCAAGGACAGGTAGAGGAAAAGAAAATAGAGGAGAAACAAGAAGATAAATCACAAGGAAGGAAGGAAGAAGAGACTAAAATAGGAAAAGTAGCTAAGGTCATAATATAGCAAAAACCAAAACCTGACACTCTTCTACCTTATTGTTGGCAAGTATGGTCAAACCAGTAAGCGGTGATGTAGACAGCATGGATGAGGATGAGGTTATGAGGCTATCCTTCATGGCCTTCGCTAAGACTAAAGAAAGGTCAGTGTAGAAAGGTGACAAAAGAGTAAAGGTAATGGCTAGGGCTATTGAAATAGTAAACAAACTACTTCCCACACCTATTGTCTTTCAAGAAAAGGATGAAGCTGAAAATCTAGGTATGGTACAAGATAGTTTTGATAATCATTTTGACTCATTACTAAAAGCTACAGAAGATAAGGCAGAAAATAGATTTCTGGAGAAGAAGTTGAGAGAAGGTTGTCAGTCTGTTTCATGGGACTTAGACATTCTCAAGGCCACTACTCTTAAGGCTAAGAGTTGTGTAGCTCAAGGCAGAAAGCTTTACAGTTACTGGATAAATCCCTACATTTATATAAAGAATATTGAGGAGATTATAGCCAAGGATAGGGCTACTCTTGACAGCCTGATGAACAGTTGTGAAATATCTTTGCCAACTGTGATTGAAATGGACAAACAAGTATCCAAGTTGTTGGATAAAATGAGTATATTGGAAACAAAGAAAGGGAGAGTGGGAGATAGATTTGGCTTATTGAAGAGCCTGATAACACCCAAGCTTTCAATGCTGGAGACACATCTATCAGAGATGGAAAAGGTGGAATGATCAATGTCACTGTCTGCACCCACTGAGCTTAAGTAGCGGAGACAGCATCATATGCACTGAATGGATACAATATTTTAGTGCATAGTTGTGGGTACCATCCCCACCAGGGTTTTTCCCTTAACAGGGTTTCCTCGAGAACAAATCATGGTGTCATGAGGTATGTGTTGTGATTATATGTTCTTTTCATTTCAGCATTGTTTTGCTTTATCTATAATTGGTTGAAGTTTAAATTAAAGTTCAGTAATACTGATTCACCCCCCCTCTCAGTATTACCTAATCCTAACAACAACAACACAAATATTCCCAGGAAACCTCAATGTGGAGAAAATCCTGTAAATATTGGACCTTCTATTCAGTCTAAAAGCAAACTTTCTCTTCAAAAATACTATAGAATCCAATACAAGTTTGCTACAACAATTTTACATATATAGAGCTCAGCTACTTTACTTAACTTGCAAGAAAATAACCTTTTCTTACTTTTTTTGACTTCAAAGCATATATAAAATCACTCTTGATTTAGTTTGCATTGGTCCAAAGCTCTCACTATTACATGAATAAATAGGGTATTAATAAATAATAGTTGATAAATGATTTTAAACTAGATTAAATGAAGTGCTTACCCCATAGAAAAGGCGTTCGTCACTGCCCATCTTCTCCATTGCTATGTCCAATACCGTTTTGCCCATATTGTCAAGTTTATTAATCAGCCTCCTTGATGTTACCAACAATACCAAAGTTTTGATAGGCCTTGAAATTCTGTGAAACGTCCGTACTGCATTTTCAACCACCAAGTGTAGAACAGTTCTGCCATCATTGTCTACAATTTCTACACAGTCTTTGGCGTACTTTAATATCTCAGTGGCTAACTCCAGGTTCCCTTCTTTCACTGCTAAATGAAGTGCTGTTTGATGATTGTTGTCCACTTTATAACATAAGGATCTATCTCTGTCTAAAAGAATCTTCGCAATAGGCGAGATTCCACGAAGATAGGCAGCGCTATGCAATGGTGTTCTGCCGAAATCATCAACTTGTTGAAGGATCTCTCGATCAGAGTTTGCCAGTCTCTTAAGCACACCTGTGCAATTTGTAAGGTATTTGTTATAGCTAACTAGTATTTCGAAGATTGTGTATAATGGGTTATTCTCTAGAACAAAATGAAAGATCTTTTTAGGATACCTTTGTGTGTTTTATACACAGCACACTGCGCGAGGGTTTGGCCATCGGAGGTCCTCCTGTCGTACTGAGCTTCTGTGCGGTGCAAAAGATACTCAACAATCTTCTTATGACCTTCCTCTGCAGCTTTGAACAATGCGGTCTCACCAGCACGATTGACGATATTCACAAGATCCGGATGATTGCTCAAGAAAAACTGCACTACGTTGCGATGTCCTCCAATGGCCGCTTCATGCAAGGCAGTGTTGCCTTCCTCATTTGTTTCAGTTACAAATCCATGCCTTCCCTGGTTACCGGGCTCTATGTCTCCATTCATCTTAGCCAGCATTTCCACAGCTTCCAAGTGGCCATGATATGCTGCCAGATGAAGTGCTGTATTCCTTGTGGGTGTAATCTGTTCCACAATATTGAGTCCATTATCTCTCAGAGATGCAAGTGCCTTCAAGTCGCCTGATGTAACTGCTGCGTACAGCTCTCTCTCCATTGATCATAATCCTCATACCTCTCCTTACCCTTATCTTCATATTAGATGAAAGGTGTAAAGATAACCTACGTGAGCTTGCTTCGTTCAAAGAAAGGGAGATGTCTATACAGCCATCAACTAGTCCGTGACAAGACAATTTGTTTGCATTAATAATTACAAAAATTCAATTTAATTATTAAATTTAAACCAATGTCTTTGTCACGGGCAATTTGATGCCTGTATAGAAATCTCCAGATTTGATGAGCAAATCAAACTTTACTGTGCGCTGGGTCGAAAAAGGTTGATAAGACGCCCCCAAGGAAAAGGAGAAGAAAACAGAAAACCGGTCATCTACATGCTTAATGCTTTTGGGCGCTATACGC
The DNA here is from genome assembly GCA_027943335.1 of Chamaecyparis obtusa. Taxonomy (NCBI): domain Eukaryota; kingdom Viridiplantae; phylum Streptophyta; class Pinopsida; order Cupressales; family Cupressaceae; genus Chamaecyparis; species Chamaecyparis obtusa. The sequence continues at coordinate 67,898 of BSBK01000868.1, read as the reverse complement.
TGTACAATGTAGATTCACATAGCGTCCCATGTGAATGAAAACTACGCGAGCGTTCATCATTCACGAGGATGACCAGGTTGTCAATTGCTACTTCCCTTCATCCGTCCTTCAAATTGAATTTGGACGGCGATTCCAAATGTACAATAATAATGTTGAATTGACATTTTTTATGTTTGTGTTCAAAACATGAAATTTGAATAGGGATTTGTTAATTACGCTGAGAGGCATAGCTATACAATGGCAGCAGAAATGAGAATACAGTACGAGAATATGCCATCATAGATTCTTTGTAAATAAAAATTAAACAATTCCAGACAATTTCTAAAAAACAATTCCAGACAAAAAAAAGAAGTGGTTCGGATTCCTGGCAGTTACGCTTCATTACGTGGAGACTAACTTGGAAGAGGAAGAGACGTGAATGCAAAGAATCAAGTTTTTTCACAATAAAAGCTCGCTCGAAGAGAACTAAATGTCCAAGAGAGCAGGCCAAAGACAAGAAGCTTAAAGTTGTTTATGCCGAATGAATGTTCTTTTTGTAGATACGATTTGTGAATTCTTGGGTTAGTGTATCTATGTCTCGTCAATTCTCTGGAGTTCTGATAACACTGTGAATGAATTTCAGAAAAAAAGCCAGGCGGTTTTGGTCGAAGCGCACTTCACATGTTTTGATTTCAAAGTTTGCGGAGCCCAGAATTAGAATGCCTAGAATTTTTTGTGTACTAAGAGATGGAATCAGATAGCAGGAAGCTAGGGCTATTGATAGAGGCCGCTACAAGTTCTCCTGCAAAAGAACTTGATCCTTATTGCATTCAATCCATCAAGAATTTAGTGCGCTCTTCAGACTCAAATGTTAGCGCTGCAGTTTGCTTTCTCATGGACAGAATGAATAAAAACCATTCCCAGGTATTCTTTTTATTTAGTTATATTCCATGCATTTTTGTAATATGTTTTGGGTTGCTCTCTCAAACCCTGAAATTCTTTAATGATTTTGGGGCTCATGTCAGGAATTATCTTGTTTATTAGAGATTTCATGGTATGAAAAGAAGAGAAGCTTGATGCACCAATAGGAGTAGAACATGGGTTTATATTATTATTGTTGTCTACACTTTTCAGAAAAGAAAGTCCAATGCTTTAATAAGGCAGGATCAATCTTATCATTTGCAGTCTTCATGGTATGATAGAACTCTGATTTGTTAGTGGGGTCTGACGCGCATTTGGTTTTCACTGCACCGTCCATTCCGCACTTATCGTTTAGAAGATTCCCATGTTTTGTGGACTGCATTTGTCCCGAATCATGGTGTTGTTTCATTTTCATTTTTGTATTGTATTGTCATTGAGCTCTCGGTCAATAGATGATGTAGGGGGAATTTCTCCAATATTGACAGCTACAGATGGTTGTACATTAGTAGCAGATATTAATGAAGGGGTTTGAATAACATTCACAGCTGGTACAAAAGGAAGGGTTGGCATTTCTTCATTAACTGGTGTTATCAATGGAGGAGTTTGGGTTTCTGCATTAATTGTTGTCAATGGAGGAGTTTGGGTTTTGACAGTAAGGGAGGCTGCCATTGCAAAATATTATTGCTAAAGATGGGATGCTCGATATTGTTTAACATTACAACTTGTCAATGGAGATTTTATAAATTACCGATGTCTTGATGGCGTTACAGTAGACTCTTCACCGTTTTCTTGAATGATGTCTCATAATTATGAGTTCAAATTGGAATATCTTATTTACAGACAGTGGTTGGTTTTTGGTTTTAAATATGGCAGAGTAGATTTGAGAACACTTACCAACGCGTGTCTCATCTGCTGTCACTCATATTATAGTTTTAAACTATGCTCAACTTTTCCACAAAATTTGTTTTGTTCGGAGGAGTAATTTATTTATTTTAATTACACCGAGAGGCGTTCCTTAAAATAAATAGTGTTCCATTTTAAATTGTTGATAATAGTTTTAATTTAATTATTTAAATTTAAATTTATTTTAATTTAAGTTTTGAATTTTACTATCCACTTTTATATGAGATGTAAGAATGAGATGTATGAAGATATGATTCATAACAAAGATGACATCTAATATAATTATTTCTATTTTAATATTTTTTTATCTATTTATTTTTCAACAAATAAAATGTTGATTTTTTTATTTTCTAATATGTGAGGTGTAAGTATGAGAGATAATTTCTACTAGTAAATCAAAGATAAGATAGAATATAATTGTTGCTACTTTTTTTCTCATTTCTAAATGAATTTATAATATATTTAAATATAATATAAGATTGTTACTTTTATTTTCCAATAAATATAAGGTTTCTAATTTCATTCATGAGATATAGGATCCATCACTTAAATCAAAAGATAAGATCCAATATAATTGTTTCTATTTTAATTTTCTTTATTTCTACAATATTATATGAGAGAAGGTTGTTATTTTCATTTCCCAAATGATAGATAGGACCCACCACTAAAATCAAAGCTAAAATACAATACAATTATTTTGATTTGAATTTTCTTTCTTTCTATATGATTATATAATATAATAATAAAATATAGTAAAATGTTTTCATTTTTTTTAAAATTAGCTTGAGAAACTTTGAACTATATAATTTTCTCAATGCTTATGAATTTTATTTTGGTGTGAATACAAGCAAAAACTATAACAAAATATGTATGAAAGGAAGCATAGTTATACATCTTATTATAATAGAAATGTCTCCACCTAAACTCTAACCCTAACCATAATTTCAACCATGATGTAAACCTTAAATCTAACTGTAATACTAATCATACTCCTAATTGTAAACCCCCAATGCTGATCCTAACCCTAAATTCTAAGTCTAACAATAATACTAATTATGATGTAGACTAACCCTAAACATAATCATAATTATAATTATATTCCTAAACCCTGACCCTAATCCTAACCCCAAACCTTAACCCTAATAAAAATATTACTCAAACCATGACACTAACCATAATGTAAACCCTAACCCTAATGATAATCCTAATCCTAAAACCTATTCTTAATTATAACATTATATTCTTAACCTTAACCCTAACTATAATTATTAACCCTAAACCAAATCCTAACTCCAATTATAATAGTAACCATGAAGTAAACCCTTAACCTAACAATAATCATAACCATAATCCTAAGCCTAAACCATAAACTCTAATGCTAATCGTAACCCTAAACCATAATCCAACCATCCTAAACTCACCATAATCCTAATCCTAAACAAGATCATAACCCAAAACTCAAACCTAACCATGGTATAAACCTAAACACATATCATAACATTAATCCTTAACCCTAACATTAGCCATATCTCTAATCGGGCTATAAACCCTAAACCTGACTTGATCATAATATTCAATAGAGAGAGATCTTGGAGATAGGGGTAGAGAGAGAGGGGATATGAGGGTGAGATGAGGGAGGGGAGAGAGTGAGAGAGAGAGGATATATATATATATATATATAGACACAGAGAGAGAGAGAGAGTCATATTATGTTTTTAATAGAGAGAGGGGGATAGAGAGAGAGAGAGAGGTTGATTAGGGGGCACACACACACACAGATGGTGATTAGGGGACATATCTAGAGAGAGAGAATTATAAAACTAATCATAATTCTAACCATAAACTAAGTCTTAACACTAACCATAACCTCAACCTCTAATTAGAAACTTTAGGTTCATATTATGTTTTTAATAGAGAGAGAGGGGGGGCATATCTAGAGAGGGAGAATTATAAAACTAATCATAATTCTAACCATAACCTAAGTCTTAACACTAACCATAACCTCAACCTCTAATTAGAAACTTTAGGCTCATATAATGTTTTTGAGAGAGAGAGAGAGAGAGAGAGAGAGAGAGAGAGAGAGAGAGGGTTGATTACGAGGCATATCTAGAGATAGAGGAGGAGGGGGCTAATATTATGTTATAATAGAGAGATGAGAGAGAGGGCAGGAGAGAGAGAGAGAGAGGGGGGGTTGATTACGAGGCATATCTAGAGATAGAGGAGGAGGGGGCTAATATTATGTTATAATAGAGAGATGAAAGAGAGGGCGGGAGAGAGAGAGAGAGAGAGAGAGAGAGAGAGAGAGAGAGAGAGAGAGAGAGGGTTGATTAGGGGGCATATCTAGAGATAGAGGAGGGGGCTAATATTATGTTATAATAGAGAGATGATAGGGCTAATATTATGTTATAATAGAGAGATGATATACACACACACACACACATATATATATATATATATATAGAGAGAGATCATATCTAGAGAGAGAATCATAAAACTAATCATAATTCTAACCATAATTTTAAACCATAAACATTGTGCATCACATCATTAACCCATGATTAACCCTCATGAAATAACTAGATATAATACTAATCATAACTCTAATCATAACCCTAACCCTAACTGTAACATACTCTTACTTCAAGCATAAATTGTAATGTTAAATATCCTATTAACCCTCATGAAATAACTAAATATAATAGTAATTATAACTCTAATCATAAACAAAACCCTAACTGTAACGCACTCTTACTTTTTTGCTTAAATCATAACATTACATATCCTATTAACATGAACTCTCACCATATCGATAACCCTAACCCTACCACTAACTCTTATGCGAACCCTATGTCATAACATAAAATGACCTACGAAACCCTAACTCTTACCCGATTTCAAATAATTTTAATAATTTATTGTTTATAACTATATATATACATAAACAATACAATTCCTACAATGTAACCCTAATCCTATTCCCTTACCCTAATCTTAAACCTTAATGTTACACTAAATATGATAGTAATCATAATTGTAACCCTAATCCTATTCCCTTATCCTAATCTTAAACCTTAATGTTACACTAACTATGATAGTAATCATAATTCTAAACCTAACATCATATCCTTGACCACATCATTAATCTCACCCTATCCCTAACCCTAACCCTAATTACAACTCTTACCTGAACCCTAACTCATACGCTAAAATGTCCCACTAACCCTAACTCTCACGCTATCCCTAACCCTAAGCCTGAGCCTAACTCTTACTTGAATCCTAACTTATACCATAAAATATCCTACTAACCCTAACTCTCACCCTATCCATAACCCTAACCATAACTCTTATGCAAACCCTAAGTCATAACGTAAAATGTCCTACTAACCCTAACTCTTACCTGGTTTCAAATAATTTTAATAATTTATTATTTATAGCTATATATATACATAAACATTACAATTCCTAAAATGTAACCCTAATCATATTCCCTTGTACCCTAATCTTAAACCTTAATGTTACACTTAACACTAACCCTAATCATAATTGTAACCCTAATCCTATTCCCTTATCCTAATCTTAAACCTTAATGTTACAC
>BSBK01000868.1:0-57500 GCA_027943335.1 Chamaecyparis obtusa | reverse complement strand
TGGCTCCATTGAATTTATAGAGAAAACACCTTTGCCAAACCACAAATGCGGCCCCATGCTTAAAAGAAACCAAAAAGATTGCCATTATGCTTCTGCAGCATCACCAAATCCAAAGCTTGTCCTTCTCATTAAGACCCTACGCCTTTGCACGTATTCATCCCATAAAAAATAATAAAAAGTCACCATCTTCTTCAAGACTTAAAGGCGCACGTCATCTCATAACGAGATTGTTATAATGAAGGAACACAAACAAAAGCCATCACCTCAAACACGAACCCAAACGATGTCACAACAATTATTACACAAGACTCCTGTCAGAAAGGAGTGTCCACATCAAAAACCCATTGTCCACTTCTAATATGTGGCACCTCCATCTCATCAAAAGACATGGCAATCTTTGATAATTTATCCGCTTCTTTGTTGCCTTCCCACTTTATATGGGTGATTTGAAAATCATCAAAAGAATTTAATTCTTCTCTAATTAAATCAATGAAATTTTCCAAGTGCCAAGCATTAATTGTTAACTTAGCAATTGCTTGCACAATTATCATCAAATCCCCTTCAAGGTGGATTTTTGATACACCATATTAATTTTCCAACTTAACTACCATCAAAGTTGTCTGTCCCTCAGCCATATTATTTGTCCCATCCTTCAGCCTCATAGCTCCAACAACCACAGTCTCTCCCTTAGAATTTTTTATAATAACACCAGCACCTGATCCGCCAAGATTACCTTGTGACGCTCCATCAAAATTTACCTTCATCCATCCCCCATCTGGGGCTTTCCAAACAACCACAACCTCTTTCTTCTTTTTAGATTTGACAACCAGAGAATCCACAAGAGACTTAAATCTGATCCCTGACCATTTTCTCTGAATAAGAGTATCATTCTATGTGAAAGGCACTCAAATACTTGTTTTCTCAAGGCTTCCACCCCCATAACCTCTTCAACAGCATGATCAATCTGATTAATACACCTTTTCATGGTTTCAGCTTCCCCTTTGAAAATTCTTCTATTTCATTCCTTCCAAAGTTCCCACAATATTAACGATGGGGAGATTATCCATATGCTTGAGAGTCTCAACTTACTAAAAGTTCTTGGTCAACCATCCAGAGTGCCCTTCACACTATTTTGTCTTGGGCCCAACCACCCTAACTTCATCTGCACATGGTCCCAACATTGACTGGAAAAATTACATTGCACAAGTAAATGATCAACAGTTTCCTCATGGCCTTCACAAAGAGCACACTTCGTCAGACCTATTATGCCTAATCATTTCCTTCTTTCCACAGTTAAAATTCTTCCTTTACTTGCAATTCATGCAAAGGCTCCAGCCTTTGGTAGAATATCTTGATGCCAGCATAAGTCCCGGGAAGCAAAGAGGGCATCTTCCGAGCTTTCAATGAATCTGTAACCCAACTTAACTGAGTAATTACCTGATTGTGAGCCACACCAGAATAGCTTATCCTCCTTACCACTATGATTAAGGATTCTTTTATCAAATGTAGATTTTGTGTGCGCCTTTTGCTGAGGCAAAATATTCTCACTGTCCAAACTACTCCATCGCCAATGAGGACCAACATCATCAACACTTTGAACCATGTAGTCGCAGACCCTATCTCCCCAATTCAAAGAGAATTAAGCCTAAAGATCCTCATTGCAACCATCATCCACAAGAGCCTTATGGCCATCCCAGGAATCTACCCAGAATTTAGCTTTTGATCTGTTCCTTATTTGCCAGGAGAGGTGAGTTGTGATAACCTATTTTTAGGACATGATAAAATTCCATATTGTAGATCCTTTAGGCGGATCACGAATAGTTAGGATCCTGTTAGCATCAATGTACAAGATCCAGATATTTTTCTTGTAGAATCCTAACCCAATATTGAGTTGGATTTTTATACATACTCCAAACCAATTTTTCTCTAAGAGCCTTATTCATGTAGTGCCAATTATGAATTCCTACTCCACCATTTTCTTTCGGCATGCATATTTTCTCCCATGCTAAGAGAGGAATTTTGTCATCTTCATTAGCACCATTCCAAAAAAATTTACTCATTTTCTAACTTAAAAGTTTGAGGACCTTTTTAGGCATATCCATACACATCATAGAGTATATTGGTATGGCTGAAATAACTAATTGCAACATGAGAATCCTTCCTACAGAAGACAACCATTTCCCTTTTCATCCTTCCATCTTCCTGAGACACTTGTCAATCAAATATTTCCACAAATAAGCTTTGTTTTCGCTAGTAAAAAAAGGAATATGTAAGTATCAGTTAGGCATCTTCCCTTGTTGCATATCTAAAATTTTGCAGATTCTAACCTATAACTGATGTGGAGTATTGAAGAAAAAAATCTCTGATTTTTTCCAGTTTATAAACTATCCTAAAACTCTGCCATTAAGGAAGAGAGTGTCTCTCATAATCCTTGCTTCATGCATAGAAGCTTCGCCTCCAAAAAAAGTGTCATCCACAAATTGCAAATGAGTCATATCCTCCACATCATTTGTGATCTTGATTCCCATCCATTCCCCTTTATCCCTACACTTCTTAATCATCTGTCCTAACACTTCCACCATAATGATAAAAAGGAAAGGTGATAATGGGTCCCCTTGTCTAATTCCTTTCTCTTGAGAGAAAAAACCCTATGGACTCCCATTCACCAACATAGAGAATCTTGGAGTATCTATGCATCCTTTTATCCATTGGATCCAATGCTCCCCAAATCCAAACTTATATAAAACCTTCACCAAAAAGCTTCGATCAAATTCATCATAAGCCCTCTTAATATCCAATTTCACCACCATCTTTTGATATTTTGACATTCTTATTGAGTGAACAGCTTCATGAGCTACAATAATACCCTCAAAGATTGATCTCCCCGAAGAGAAGCCACTTTGTTCTTCAGAAATGATTTTGTTTAAAACCTGTTTGAGTCTATTAGCTATCACTTTCGAGATGACTTTGTAAACCGTATTACACAAAGCAATAGGCCTAAAGTCATCAAAAGTGACCTGTTCACTCTTTTTAGGAACAAGGGAAATGAAGGTAGAGTTAAAATCTTTGAGAATAAATCCTCCCTTTCTGGATTCTTCAACCACCTCCCATGAGTTCTTTCCAAAAATCGGCCAAAGTTTCTAAAAGAAAGCTAGAGGAAAACCATCAGGTCCAGGTACTTTGTCACCTCCTAAACCAAACAGAGCATTTTTAACTTCCTCTTTAGAAGTAGGAGCCATTAAAAACTTGTTCATGTCTTCTGAGATAAGATGGGGGATGACTTCCAAGATAGAATCATAAGTTCTCTCATCAATGACTTCCTCAGATTTACACTTTCACTAGTACATTTGACCTTAAATTTTGACTAAACGATTCAACCATCAAATAAAAATGTTTAGTTTGGTCGCATTATAGAAGGAAAATGTTTTTCTTTTTTTTATACATGCCCGTGTTGGTCGAAATTTTGACTAACCTAGTGTTGGTCAAAATTTCAACCAACACGGGCATAACTTAAAGTTAAAAAAAAAGGTTTGAAACTTCATTTCAGTGCGCGTGAAGGAGGTAGAAGCTAGAACAGGGTAAAAGCGAAGGAGGTATGTGCTAAATGTGCATGTTTCTAATTTCTATCATTGAGCATTATAATTTTGAATGGTTTACCGCTGCAAATCTATTGTTTGATGCAACCATGACATAACATTCTGTGAAATTGCTATGAATTGACACAGTCACCATGAAGGAAAACAATTTTGTGAATTGTTAACTAGTTTCAGTTTGTCACATTGTATCTAATACTCTAGACTACACAACACTCTGTAGACTGAACCCAACTCACTATGTCGACTCTGCTATGAGGTCGTGGCCCTAACTTGTGACTTCACCATGGAATGCCAATGCTGTAGGATGAGAAACAAGTTAGGGTAGTTTTTGTTCCTAAATTTCATATTCAGAGCCACGGGAAGTGTTAAAACTTTCTTCAATGGTTGATGCCCTAACTAGGTGCATATCAAATGTTTAACCTATGGAATGTCACAGTAGAGTAATATTCGATGGTTTGAAACTGAATACCTAGATCTGATTGGAGAGTCTTGGGCACATTGAAATTTCTTAGTAACTGTGACCATCTTTAGTACCCAACGTTGTCCATTCCAGACTGGCCTGGTCTAACCTAATCACTTGGATTAAGGGACTCTGTGAAAGTCGACGTTGCAGGATTAAAGTGGTAACAGTTGTTAGGAGAACCAATGTACATATTTGAAGACTGCAGACCCTTCCTTGAACCAAGTCTAAATAACCAAGTGAATGAATGAAACATTGTTGCAGGTCGAACCGAGAAAGAATAGAACTCAATAAACTCTATGTTTAAAGACTTTGAATACCCTATTGATTGGTCTATTCCAAAGTTTGTGTTGACTATACCAAGTGTGAGTAAATCTGTTAGTATATGATTGATTGGTGAGACCCAAACCAAGAAATAACAACAAGGTTGCAGCTCTTGTTAGGAACCCGAGTTGGCTTAACAAGTTTACAAAAATCTATTAAGGAAATCAACAAAAACCCTACCTATTGCTGAAGGTATTCAGAGACCAATTAGTCATACAGTGTTGGTTGAATCATTGGCCATGATTTGAACCAACTTTGTTATTTGTTGATAATTAGATTTTGTAGTAGATTGGGTCTATTTAAGTTTCTGTTGTGAACACTCTGCATCAAATTGCCAAAGGACCATTGACCAAACAAATTGGATCCAAGAGAAAAATAAGGATATGGATTTTTTGAAAGAACCAGTCCTCTTTATGAGAATAAGGTGTGTGATAGAGGCAAGCACATACTTTTATTTTTTATGATCATGAGGAGTTGTAGGGCCAAAGAGTAAATGAAATATCAATTAGGAGGCAAAGATGGGAAAAATATAGCCCTAGAGAGTTATTTTGAATTGTTGCAAAGTGACTACTAATGACTTGGGTAGGTATTATGTGGCATTGAAAGATAAACTATCATGAGATGCTAGCATGTTATGTGGGCATTGACATATTGTACTAGAGTGTTTAGATAGTTTCATCTCTTGAAAATTGTAAACAAATTAGGAAAGGATAAGATTAACACAACTATAACATTATTTTAACATAAAGGAAACCATGAGAGGTTTGACCTTGGCACCATGGGTAGAAAAATGCTAAGGCAATAACCAAATGAACCTAAAAACATGCTAAGGAGGATGGACACCAAAGCAGGTTAAAAATATAATACAAAATTTTAAGGGTATTTAATTTTTTGAAATTGTAGGAAGTAACTTAGAAATCATAACCATTTAAAAATGGGTGATATATTGATATATACTATGAAACTATAGTTTCCATGTTTGCTAATAAAAAGGGGATAAATGTAAAATGTGTTTATGTAGTGTCATGCTATGGAGTGAACAAAAGATATTCTAGGAGAAAACCAATTAGACAAAGATCTATTGCTAAGCTTGGGTAAGAGATTGATAATGGATTTTAGATGATCAAATAAATTATGGATTATATTATTTTATCCTTGAAGTAGACACACAACTCAATGGTTATGACATGAGATTTGGCACAAAATGACTAATTGAGAAGGGTTCATGTTAGGTACCTAGTGAACTTTGATATTGAATATTATATATTGGGTTAGGATGATGAAAGTGTGTGGCAATATGGAACACATCTCTTAAGTTAGTTATATTGGACAATGCTATCTAGAATTAAATTATGTATCTCACATGTATGAGAATTATTAGGACTAGGAGACTAGTTAATTTTTTACACCTTACAAGTCCTAGGTCTAGTTGTATTTTTTTTTTAATATTGTAAACAACATATGCCTAAATGAAAAAGGGTGTTTGCACTTGATGGAATCTAGGGATTCCATAAATTCTATAGTTTCTTATCTCTATATCATGTTTCATTGGTCTTATGATAGTTATAAGAAGTTTGAATGGATATTTCTAAATGAATTATATCTCACATCTTCAACTAACTACTTAGAGTTTTTCTAAGATATGTGAAAATGATCATTCCTAATGATGCATGTCATGAAAGTCCCTTTGCGTTGAGAAAATTATAGTTGAGAAAATGGTCGTTCAATAACGATTTGTATCTGTAGGTTGCAAACAAATCATCCTTCTTCCACCAACGAGTCATTCCATTCAAGAAAGACCATGTCTGACGATATCAACTCACAAAAAAATAGGGAGACAATTGCTAGACTGTGGTCTAACTTAAAAATAAAAGGTGATGGAAAATGTTATTGTCCTTGCAAAATTTTTAAGGGCTTAAAGACTCGAAGATATCTAATCAAAACAGCTGAGGAACATTGTAGGCAACATGGTCACATTAAAGGGGGAAATGAATTTCGTCCATTGGTATGTATTTTAATAATTTATAAAATACATAAGACATAATTTGATGATGACATCATGGTCATGGTTAATATAAGGTCATCATTTTCATATAGGTCAACCTCCCTGAGTTTCATGTTATGGACCATGACAATCCAGAGAATGTGGATTTCCAAATGAGGGAACATAGAGGTGTGAATATAGAAGTAGAAGGTAATGATACCATGGAAGAAAATGACGATGATCAAGATGATGATGATGATGATGTAGACCTTGGTGTACCTATACTTGAGAAGACACACAAGCCCCTATATGAAGGCTTTGAAACAACTCTTCTTGTCATTGTATTGTTGTTGGTGAACTTGAAGGTTATGAATGGTTTATCCAACATAGAAATGACACGTATGTTAAGGTATGTCATCTTTTTTCATTATTTTAGTTGTAATTCCCTTACAATTAACATTAGGTGAATCATGTAGCAATTAATATTATTTAAATTAACAAATTATATTTTTGGTCGTAGGTTGATAGGTGAGTGTTTGTTACCATCATCAAACATTCTACCTCTCTCGTACTGAGAATTATCTGCCATTATGAAAGACATTGGAATGGAGTATCAAACAATACATGCATGTCCGAATGATCATATTATATATCATAAATAGCATGAATTTGCAACAAAATGCCCTATTTGTCATATTAGTAGATATCAATCAAATCGAATAACAAAAAAGGTGCCTCACAAGGTTCTTCAGCATATTCCCATTATTCCACGTCTGCAACGATTATTCAGGTGCAATAGCTTGGCACAATTTATGGATTACCATGCATGCAATAGAATTCAAGATGACATTATGCAAATGCCTGCAGATGGTTTGACATTTAAGGAAATAGAGGAAAAATGGCCACACTTTAAAGAAGAACCTTGTAATCTCAAGCTTTCATTGGCAGTGGATGGTGTCAATCCATTTGGAGAGATGAGATCTACTTATTCAATGTGGCCTATTTTTGTTATCAACAATAACATTCCTCCTTGGTTTTCTATAAAGAGGGAGCACATAATGTTGGCACTGATTGTTCCAAGTATTTTTTGATTTAATGGTCATCTAAATTAATTTATTATTAATAATCCATCAAAATGGTCATAATAATTATGTAATATTTTTGTTCATTCAACTAGGTAATTACCAAGTTAAAGATATCAATGTATATATTGAGCCCCTTATCGACGAGTTGATGGTGTTATGGAATGGGGTCACTATGTATGACATATCTAGACCAATAGGACAAAGACAATTTTAATTCCATGCAATGCTTGTATGGACAATACATGATGCCCCTGGGCTAACACATTTTTGTGGTATGTTCTCTTCTTAACACCTCTTTTTTGGTATGTTATAGTGCTAACACAAAGTTAACACATTTAATCCAATTATACATGATCTTGTAGGTCTTCAGAAAAAAGGAAAATTTTCATGTCCAGTTTGTGGTCCAAAGACAAAATCTCATCATTCAAAAAGTTTAAGAAAGTAGGTGTTCAATGAGAATAGACACTTTCTCCATAGAAATCATAAGTACCGAATTACCAAAAAACATCTTTTCAATGGGAAAGAAGAGACTACATCAAAGCCATAGAGAATGACACCTCGCCTATGGAAGTCAACATACAATAAAATAAATCATCGAGGTAATGTCATTCCATCTAATGGTTTTTGTTTCAAATTTATATTTTGATATTTTTTTTTATTTACTGATGATGTAATTGATGCTTGTGAAGGTCGTCAAGGCATCAATGACCAACTTCCAAAAGGACTAAAAAGTTATCCTACGCAATTTAATAGGTTGCCATACTACGAGAAACTCTCAATCATGCATTTGTTTGATCCTATGCATATTGAAAAGAATGTAACAGAGACATTATGAAAAATCTTGGATGGAAGACGTGACAAAGACCAGATTGTCAAAATTTGTAGTGACATTGAAGAATCCAACCATGCAATGAAAAATGTCATTCGATCAAATAAAAATGGAGACCAGATTGATACAAGTGCCCTTAGTTGGTTATTGTCAGAGCAGCAAAGCAATGCTATAAAAGAAGTCATAAAAAAAATACGATTTCCCATAGGATTTGCTGCGAACATAAACGATCTCATATTAAAGAAAAGTGAATTTGGACGAGGGATGAAAACAAAAGATTGACATATATTTATTAAGGTAATTCATGTTATTTTGTATTCACTATATATTTGTATACTGCATGTAGTTTTCATTGCATTCTTTTATAAAAATATTGACAAGATCATTTTACAAATATTGCAGTACGTTCTACCTCTATCTCTCCCACAACACTTCACCAATAGTGTCAAACAAGTTATATATGATCTTGGAAAATACATGAGGTGGTTGTCATCTAAAGAAATCAATAAAGAAGACATAAAATATTGGAAGAGAAAAATTCATCTATGTGTGAAATGCAAAAGTGTCTATCTTCAATTTTTTTCAATGCACAAGAACACTACCTCATACATCAAATTGAGGAGATTGAATTATGTGGACCTGTACCAACTAGGTCAATGTGGATGGTTGAGAGGCACTTGAAATTTTTGAAAGACTTGGTTCAATAAAGAGCACATCCTAAGGGTTCTATGGTGGAGGAATATATGGTATACCAGACCATGGTGTACATTAGTGAATATCTTCCTAAGTTTGCAGCAAAGATCCATGTAGATCGTATTTGGGATCCCAACTCCATTAACAAATTTGAAGGGGAGTACTTGATGGGAAAAGGTAGATTGAGGAAAGTGAGAGGTAAATCTAAGATGTTATTGTAGTTAGTTAATTAATTCTTATAAATCTTCAATATAAGTTATTTATAATTGGTATATTTTTTTTGATATAGTTGGTTGAGAGTGGGATGCAATACATTTGTATATTGTGAACAATCTTGATTGGATGACAATATGGATTGAACGATGTCAACAAAATGGTTGTTCATTAACATGGGAAGGTGTTGCTTCATTGTTTAGAGAAGCTCATCGTAATGGAGATTCCAGTATTACGCCAATGGTAATTGATCTAGCACATGGTTTAAGAGGTGGAGAGGTACGTATAAATTTATTAATGATCATGACTCATGTTTCATATCAACTCACGATGCAAATAATTTACACACACTTGAAAAATTGCAGGTCAAGTACCACAAAGCTATGTACTATCATGGCCACAAATTTTGCATAAAAAAGTTGGATGACACAAAGAAAACTTGTGATTCTGGGATAACTACAGTTTTCGAGGTCACCAATATATCATCTAGAAATGACATACATCCTCAACAATCTCAAAATCAATACTATGGCATCTTGGATGATATAATTGAATGTGACTTTAACTCCTTCAAAGTAGTTCTATTCGTTGTTAAATGGTACAGGCTATGACTGAATCAAAATGATCTAGATAGTACTGTTATTCAACATGATAATGGATTTACAATGATTAATACAAGGTTGTTTGAGCCAGTTGGAGATGAGCCCTATGTTCTTCCAGGCCAATGTGAGCAAGTGTTTTACTCAGAGGTTCCACATAAACAAGGTTGGTCATTTGTTGTTAGACATGATCCAAGAGGAAGGTCGATAAAGTATAATGTTATGGAAGAAGAAGATATTGAAGATGATGAAGAAGCAAATGATGAAGATCAAGATGATGATGGTGGTGGTGGTGGTGGTGGTGGTGGTGGTGGTGGTGGTGATGGTGATCATGGCAATGATGATGATGATGATGATGATGATGATGATGATGGTGATGGTGATCATGGCGATGATGATGATGGTGATGGTGATGATGGCGATGATGATGGTGATGATGGTGATGATGATGATGATGATGATGATGATGAAGAAGAAGAAGAAGATCAATGACATAATTGAAATGATTAACATGATTTATTGCTTTCAATTGTAATAATTACATATTTATTATGTTCAATTCTAATGATTACAACATATGTGATTTATAATTACCAATGTTTTGCTTACGATGCTCAATTAATTGTTGTTGATACATGTATATATTGTGTTTGATTATCACCTTTTTTGCAAACAGGCAATTGACTACAAACATCGTCACCCCTTCTGTTGACAATCTTGCATTCCATATATAAGGTAAATTTATTCATGTTTATGATGTTGCATATTGTTCATGTTGTCTTCTAAGTTATTTGTAGCATACGTATCATGTAATTTTTAGCTAACTTAAGATAAATGATTAACATATGCAAGAAATTTAACCCCTTTGGCGTGGATCATGCACAGTGACATGGATCAGCAGGTATAAGTTAATAAATAGACATAATTTTCTTATATTCTTCTTGTTTATCACTAAGCATGTATGTTATAAATAGACATATTATATAATCATATAATGTATATGTAGACACTTAAAAATTCTTTAGAAAATAAATTATTTTTATTTTTTTTAAAATCTCTGATGACATCATCATTTATTAATTAATTAATTATTTAATTTATTTATTTATTTTTATGTCATTAAATCCCTTTACCTTAATTAAAAATATTTAATTAAGGAATCCCTCCCAAAAATGTTTAAATCTTATTTAAACACCATTCCCCTATTTATTAATTATTTAATTAATAAATTGACCCAAAATCCAAAAAATAAATTATTTATTTATTTTTTGCCCAAAAACTTGCCAAATTCTCAAAGACCACTAACCTCTTCCAGAATCTTCTAATTCCTCTTTAAATTTGATTAAAGGCTAATCCCATCATTTTCTAACCCTAATCCCAACTCAAAATAGTTAATTAAGATTAAATATTAATCTTCAATCCCTAAATTATCCTAGGAAAACTCTAGACTCTTCTAGAACTTTCCTAATCCTTCCCTAAACCCATTTAAGGGAAATTACCTACTTTCCCTAAGCTAATCTAAGTCTCATTTGACTCCTAGTCAAACCCTTCCCCTAATGAGCCTCAAACTCATTAAAGCCTTTGAGATAAATAAACCTTTATTTATCTTCTAAAATCCATATTTATCCTAAGGAAAGCCTAGAATCTTCTAGAAAGTCTTCATCCTTATCCTCTTGACTCAAAGCCCTAACCTTACCTCAAACCCTAACCTATCCTCCTAACCCAAGTCCTTAGAAAATCCTATAAATACCCTCATTTCTAAGAGCAATCCATCCACTTTTATTTTCAAGTAATAGTAATCTTATAATGCCATTTTCATGTTAGATCATAGCTAAAATCAACTAATTTGCTAGATTTCATTGTTTTCTTCAAGCTTTCTAACACACCATAGCTTTAGCAATAATGGATTAACATAGTTTCTTTCATTATTTTTCATAGCATATCATCTTCATCACATCTCATTCGATCTAAAATCAATCATAGATTACTCATCATGTAGCTTAATCTCCATTAAAGCATTCTTGAGTTCTTGAGGCCTTAGGGGCAATTTTGGGTGTTCTACCCAATATTGTGCCATTTTGAAGGTTTTTATGAATCTCAATCCATCTTAGTATGCATTAGAATATGCTCCAAGTGCTTAGAGAGCACACCCACATCCTCTTAAGCAAGAGCAAATCAAACAGTGCTTGGGTGCAACTGTTTAGGCTCAATCTGAGGTGGCTTAGCTTAGATGTTTTTGTTTTGAATTGATATAATGTTAGATTAAAACCTAATGTTTGCTTGTCTTAGCCTTTCAAAAAAGATCCAGATAGCCTTGCTCACATTCTGGCACACCCAGTGGGACCCCCGTCCTAATCATCTACTTTGAAATCAACTTCTCTTGGCCATTTTTCTCATCTTTTTCTCAAAAATATGGGTTGTCCTATTTCACTTTCATTCTCAGTTGTGCTTTTGTTGTCTGCAACTACACATTTGTACAAAATTTTGTAAATCTGCACATTTATCACAAAAAACTGCACATTTATCACTAAAACTGCACATTTATCACTAAAATTGGGCATTTGTTCAGACTTGCTACACATATGTTCAGACTTGTTGTGCATATGTTCAGACTTGCTGCGCATTTGTTCAGACTTACTGCGCATTTGTTTTTTTGAAAATTAGCATTTTAAAAGCATTATGGCATAATAGGTGTAGTTGCGCATGCATTCTCTGTTGCTACGCATATGTACAAAATTGGATTTCCTATTACTACACATATGTTCAGATTCCTTGCGCATTTGTTCACTGTTCCTGTGCATCCATTCCAGTGAGCAGTAAACTGGTGTTTTTTAAGTATTTTAATTTGGTATTTTTTTTCCTTGCGAATTCTAACTCTTGTTATTTTTTGCAGGTACAAGAAAACATTTAAAATCAATCCTAAAGGCTTTGTTGATTAAAGAAACTAACTTCATTTTTTGTAAAATGTTGAATGCCTTTCAAGTTTCATGCATCAAAGTTAAATTAGGAACTTGTCTTCTTGGAACTAAAAAATCAAAACAAATGGTCAAAACAAGTCTTGAATGAAACTAAAGGAATGAAGCTAAGTCCTAGAGTGTCATTATCATTTTGAAAATGAAACACACTCTTGAATGCAATAAAGAACAAACATCTCTATTCCCTCCTTTTTGATTCAAGAAAAGCGCAAATCCAATCTTGAATGCCCTAAGGTCAAAACAAAGCACTTCAAAGTTCTAAATCAAACATGATAATTCAATCTTGAATGCCCAAGTCAAAGCAACTGCAAACACTTGAAAGTCTTTTGGAGAAAGAACAAATCAAAATCTAAACACTTGTGTCTTCAGTTATTCAAAATCAAATCACACTTAATCAATTTGGGGAAAAGGAACAACTTGCTTGATGTACATCTAGGAGCTTTCATTTTCTATAAAATCCTTGTTAAAGTAAGCAACGTAGAACATTTGAACTTGGACAAGTTCACTTGTTTTACTTTTAGCAAGGCTTGTCCAGGGAGAAAAGTGCTTCCTCCTTGGAGAACGACCTCAAACCAGTATCCCCCCCAGTCGGTATATAAATAAAGTGAAGGCAAAAAGTACTCACTTATATCTCCTAATCCATGGGCATTCGTGCCAAATATAGTGACTAGGGATGGTAAATATTCCTCCCCCAATGTTGTTGGCTAGGCTCTTAAGTGAGTCATGAGTGGTCAGCATAACTGGGTATGGAGACTCCATGGAACCATTAGAAACCTAATAAAATAGAGGCTACCCTATCCACATCCGAAGGTATCAAAATCCTTGTGCAAGGATCGATCCAAGGGGTTTACCGGATCACCTCAAGATTACTCACCATTTGTATTCCCTTTTAGGGGGTACCAAGTTGTGGGCAAGTGATTTTGATACTCACCTTCCTTAGGTAGACCTGCTTGAAGTGCTTGACAATCAAAAACTTCGTGAAAACATTGTTGGAACATACACTTCTTAGAGCTTTTTTAGGTTAGTTATCCTATTTGTATCTCACAAGGTTGCTTTGTCCCTTATGGAGATTGCTTTTCCAAACATCTTTGTTGAAATCTATCCTTTGCCATTGGAAAAGCATCAAACTGATCTACAACCTGGTTCAAGATACTCAGAATTGCCATGTCAGTCCAAATCCTCCCAAAATCTAGAAAATGTCCAAAGCTTTTAGAATCTCAAATCATGGTCTTCCAGTCATATTCAATCCAGTCTTGTCATCCTTTCCTCCTATCCTAGGTTAGCAAAGTCATCTTGGTCATCCTCCATCCCCTTGTATGTCTTCCTCTAAAGTCATTTTTCTTCCAAACTTGAGCCAAATCCAAACCTAAGTCTGATCATGTCAGTCATCCCAATCTGAGTCTTAGTCTTCCAAAACCATCTTCATCCTTCTTTCCTATCCAACTCATCCATAGGTCAACATGTCTCAAAACTATTATGATGAGCTTGGTTATTATGTCTCTCCCCTCAATCCATCCTATCCCAAAGATGATGAAAGCCTTGTAGATCATGATGCGTATTTTGAAAATCTTAGAAAGTTTTCTCCAAACATCCCCAGCATCCAATCATTCCTCCAAAATATCCTATCATGCCTTCACGCTTATCCACTAGTACTCCCTTTCATGTCCTCAATAAGGCAAATCCATTATCTTATCCATCCACAACTTATCCCTATCTTAAACCTACACATCCTCCATATGCATCTTTCATACCTCCATCTCCTACTATGGTCATATCCCAAACACCATCATCCCATAGAAACATTTCACGCTACTTCCCTTATCTAAAAAATCCATCCAATCATCCTCCAAATCATTCTCAAATCCAAAATCCTAGTCTTCCCATCCTTTATCCAAACCCTCCATCTACTTATCCTTCAAAACCCTTTCAAAAACAAAATCCAAGTCTTCCAATCCTTTTCCCCAATCCACCATCCTATCTTAGTCCACCATCTTCTATTCCAAACTACATTTCCAAAAATCCCCTCCCACAAGAAGAGTGCATCCTTCAAACCACTTCATATCCCATACCTCGATCCATCACCTCTACTTCTTCAGCACCATCATCCCCTCAAATAGGTTCACCATCTTCCACCCCATCATTGTGTGAGGACTATCCTAGCTATCCATCTCCTCCATCTTCTAATCCTTTTTCACCATGAAAATCTCCAAGGAGTTTCACAAGGAAGCCAATAACAAATCCCACTCCTAACATTGAAGAGCCAAGCCATCTCAAACCTTCATGTGAAGCCATCATTGATGAGGCCCATCCATCACTCCCATTTGTCATCTATCTTTCATACATGGATCCTCTTCCATCTCCATCCAATCCCCACCAACATCACCTCCTCCTAGCATTATCCAAAGCATATATGATGAGTCTCATAAGTTCACCCTTCTTCCTACCATCACAGCTGTAGAATCTTCCATCCTTTCATCCATACCATCTGAAAAGTTCTTCCTTCTTTCGGACATCACAGCTATAGAATCTACCATCCTTTATCCACCCCCTTTGAAGACTCCATCCATACATCCCCCATCACTCTATCCACACAAATCCTACCATGTCAAGATCTTGTCCAAAAGTATGTTGAAATACTCGTAGAAGAAAATCAAGATCCAATCCCTTCACTTCCCCCATCACATGTTCTATTGCTTCCATCACCCCCAATCCAAAATCCTACAATCCAAGATCCTATCATCCCAGTTTCTCCTACTAAAGATCCATTACTATCCCCCAATCCCAGTCAAAATCCCACCATCCTATCCTCTCCTCTTGAGGATCTTCCAAACCAAACTATCTAGCTACCAACACTCTATCCTCTTGGTCCACTTACGTTTGTCAGAGGTAGCCCACTTGAAGCAAAAGCAATCAGTTTCATATCTTCCATCAGGGAACCAGAAACTAGATGTTTATCATATTCCACAAGTTAGAAATATCATTGTTTGGATAAAATGCTCAAGAATTGGAATTATCAAGGCAAAGGCCTAGGCTCTCATGAACAAGGAAATATAGAGCCCATTCAAGATAAGAAACATCCAAAATCATGTGGAATTGGTCACACACCAGACGAAGGCACTTCCTCTAGAAATGTTGGTACAACTAAAGCTAAATTTAAGCATCCTTCCAAACCCACCATCACATCTCCCAAAACATACAATGCTATTCCTCCTCCTCCATCATTATGGGCCAGGACAACCTATCACATTCCTCCTTCATCCTCTAAATCCATTTTGGGTCCCTATGTCCCAAAATCTTCCAGCACATATCCTCTACATACCAAATCCATTTTGGGACCTTACATCCCAAAATATCATCCCCCATCTTATCCTACTTAGTCTTTCATCCAAAATCCAAACATCCCTAGTCGGGATCAACAAAGGCACATGTCCATATCTCCTATCTACCAAACTCCATCCATCTCCCCATCCATATTTTTTCCATCCCGCACATCTCCTCATATTCGTTCCAATGCTCCTTGCAATTTGGATGCCATATCAAATATGCATAAAGGGAAATATCCACAAAAATTCAAAGATTGCCATGTCCAGTCTAAATGACATGCTCAAGCAAAGAAAAATCCAATCAAGCAATCTAATGCATCCCAATGGACACAAAGGCCCAACAAAGCAAAAGCAAAATATGATGCATACCAATGGCCACAAAGGCCCACCAATGCTAAAGAAAAAATGATGTGGATCCCAAAGCAAAAAGATGTAATGCATCTAAAAGAAACATCCACAATGGCATCCAAAGTTGCTAATCCCTCAGCTACTCAGTCTTCTTCTCCATCTCCTCAATCTATTTTGGGTCCCAAAGATCCTAAATCTCCTAGCATAAATCCTCCATCCTATCTACCTCTATCTTTCAAAACCCATCCACTTCATCCATCTTCCTCGCAACATGTGCCAATGTTGATCCTGACAACATCCCCCTATCATGATCACTTTCCATCTTTCCATCCAAACACTTTCTACCACCATATCTCCCATCAACCCCATCTCATCCATGCCTTTGCATAATCCCTCCATCCTAATAAAGCTATACCAACATCTGAGCACATCAAAAGATCAACGAAAAAAGTCAGCAACAACATCATAATATTAGTGAAAAATCAAACAGAAGGTCAACATCAAATCAGAAGGTAGTACCAAATCAAAGAATCAACAACAGGTCAAAAATCAATCAGAATATCAGTGAAATATCAGTGCAAAGTTAGCAAAAAATAAAAAAATCCATAAAAATTGGAAAAATCAAGAGAAAAATATCAAAAAAAAGAAAAGAAAAAGAGAAAAACTTTCATCCTATGGTGAAAACTTGGCAATTCAAGTGCCTTGGACAAGTACCATGGTGAAAACCTGGCAAATAGGCATCATGCGTAGGCTCCCCCCAATTCCTTTCTACAGTTGGGGGTCATTCCCTTCTATCACCTCTTATCCAACATCTCCTCCATCCCATTTGTCTCTCACCTCCTTCATCCTCATTTGGATCTTGATGACAAAACAAAGAATACTAGGTATACATGCTTTTGAGCACCTTCTTGGCATCCATCACACATTTCCGCTACATATCCTATATCTAATCCATTCATCCTAGCTTCCATCTACCTTCCTCATCCTCTCATCGGCATATCTTCTGTCCAATCGTACCCCATCCTAATGCCTCTGAAATGAATGAACTATCCTAAGCAGGGGGCATCTTTTTCCTTGGTAACATATTCCTTGGAGACTATCCAAAATCTTCCATCTCCCAAATCCTTAAGCAAATCCACCATCCAATCTCCCCAAATCTTCCACTATCCAATCCTCAAGTGTTCTTCCATCCAAATCCAAATCTTCCTCCATCCAAATCTCCTAGCAGTTCCATCATCCTCATTCTAAGCATTTCCTCCATCTTTCCATCACTTGGTATCTTCCCTTGTCATTGGTATCTAACTATAGGCTATCTTTCATGCAATGCAATGCCATCCATCCATATCCAACTATTGCTAGCAATATTCCAACATCTTCCAGTCCTATCCACATCCTCTAGCTATCCAAAATCCAACATCCAAGATCAAGCCAACCGATCAAATCACATCCTTAGTCTTGTAGCTAGCCTTGATCTCAATCCAATCATCATCATTGGGATATGTCCTTCCCAAAATTCATGTCATTTCAAGATACATCATCCATCACCAGTCCATCTTGGCCTTCTAGCCCAACTGGGGCATTGTCTTGCATATCTTTGGAGTTTCAGCTTCATCGCCAAGTTCTTTGTACGTCCCAAATCCTGAGCTTCTATACATATCAGTTGTAAATATCTTTTCCCATCTGTTGTACATATCATCCCTTTCTGTTGTACATATCCTTGTCAGTCCTATAATAGTATTTGATCATAAATCTTGTCCTACCCAGCCTCACACTTCAACAACATCAATTATTGACTATCCTTGATCATCGTGACTATCTTTGAACCACATCATTTGCCAATCAACAACACAACATTCTCCCCATCAACATAGGGTCCACGTAGATGTATGCTTCTATTTTGTCTAACCTAAGCCTAATCACGGGTCCCCTCAGTTGTATCCTTCCTCTTGTCAGACCTAATCTTCCACCCATCACACCAGGTCCATGTCGATGCATCCTTCCACATGTTCAGACCAATCTTCCCACCATCAATCAATCTATCCATCAAATTAAATCTCTCTCCTTGGCAAAGGATGTCTTTTTGGAGTTGTCATTTTGGTCTTGGATTTTGTCCTTTGGATCTTGTTAATCTTTTGCAGCTTCTCATTGTTCCTCTACTCAAAGTCCCCACGATCCTTTATATCATGGTGCACTGCAAATGAGGATAATCTAGGGCAAGGTCTTTTGATCTTTTGCTTCTGCCTGTGAGTCAGTCGTGTGTTTGTGGTTTCTTCAGCATCGTTTCCACCATGCCTCCTTCGGGTTTCATGTGTGATGCTGGGGCAACCCTGCATGTCTTTTTAGCATCAGTCCTATGCAATGCTGGTGACAAGGCCTCGTGATCCCAGTATCCTTGGTAGGTCTCTAGCATTGCTATGTCAAACTAGGTTGTCCTTTCAAAAAGATCCAAAGCATGGAGCTCCCTAAATCCCCCATCCTGCATCATATAGATTAATCTTGCATCTTGCATCTTTTCATGTAGCTACATTTTGCATTTTGCATTCCATCTCATCTTGCACTCATGCATCTTTTCTCTTGGAAGCTTGGTTATTTATCTCCCCTTCTTCCTAGGTCCTTCCTTCTTTGTTTCCTTTCGAGAAAATTCCACAATGTTTACTCCTTGCGTTATTTTCTTGAGGGGGCACAACCCCTTATTCCTCTAAATTCTAGCCTTGGGCATCTTATTTTCTTGTCTTTGATGCCACGCCACTTGCGGCATCGCATCAAAGAGGGGCAAAATGTAGACACCTAAAAATTCTTTAGAAAATAAATTATTTTTATTTTTTGAAAAATCTCTGATGACATCATCATTTATTAATTAATTAATTATTTAATTAATTTATTTATTTTTATGTCATTAAATCCCTTTACCTTAATTAAAAATATTTAATTAAGGAATCCCTCCCAAAAATATTTAAATCTTATTTAAACAACATTCCCCTATTTATTAATTATTTAATTAATAAATTGACCCAAAATCCAAAAAATAAATTATTTATTTATTTTTTGCCCAAAACCTTGCCAAATTCCTAAAGACCACTAACCTCTTCTAGAATCTTCTAATCCCTCTTTAAATTTGATTAAAGGCTAATCCCATCATTTTCTAACCCTAATCCCAACTCAAAATATTTAATTAAGATTAAATATTAATCTTCAATCCCTAAATTACCCTAGGAAAACTCTAGACTCTTCTAAAACTTTCCTAATCCTTCCCTAAACCCATTTAGGGGAAATTACCTACTTTCCCTAAGCTAATCTAAGTCTCCTTTGACTCCTAGTCAAACCCTTCCCCTAATGAGCCTCAAACTCATTAAAGCCTTTGAGATAAATAAACTTTTATTTATCTTCTAAAATCCATATTTATCCTAAGGAAAGCCTAGACTCTTCTAGATAGTCTTCATCCTTATCCTCTTGACTCAAAGCCCTAACCTTACCTCAAACCCTAACCTATCCTCCTAACCCAAGTCCTTAGGAAATCTTATAAATACCCTCATTTCTAAGAGCAATCCATCCACTTTTATTTTCAAGTAATAGTAATCTTATAATGCCATTTTCATGTTAGATCATAGCTAAAATCAACTAATTTGCTAGATTTCATTATTTTCTTCAAGCTTTCTAACACACCATAGCTTTAGCAATAATGGATTAACATAGTTTCTTTCATTGTTTTGCATAGCATATCATCATCATCACATCTCATTCGGTCTAAAATCAATCATAGATTACTCATCATGTAGCTTAATCTCCATTAAAGCATTCTTGAGTTCTTGAGGCCTTAGGGGCAATTTTGGGTGTTCTACCCAATATTGTGCCATTTTTGAGGTTTTCATGAATCTCAATCCATCTTAGTATGCATTAGAATATGCTCCAAGTGCTTAGAGAGCACACCCACATCCCCTTAAGCAAGAGAAAATCAAACAGTGCTTGGGTGCGACTGTTTAGGCTCAATCTGAGGTGGCTTAGCTTAGATGTTTTTGTTTTGAATTGATATAATGCTAGATTAAAATCTAATGTTTGCTTGTCTTAGCCTTTCAAAACAGATCCAGATAGCCTTGCTCGCAGTATATATAGACAAAGAAGAACTATATAGAAATATAATTATATAATCACTTTCAACTTAGTACATTTTATATCTCTCACGTATAGACAAAGAAGAACTGTGCGTATGGTTCACGACTTGATTATTCTATATATATTATTTAAATATTATCAAAATTCTATTTGAAGTGGGGATGTGACAATATCTCATTTGATGGATTGCAGGACCCACCAAATAGGTACTTGTCAGATCTATCTACATCGAATGAGGGAAATGAAGGAATGCTAGATGAAAGTTCTACATGTAGTGTAGCTAAAATAGGGAGATCAACTAGAAGTCAAAAGATTAGAAAAAAATTTGATAAACACATACAATTTTTTCTTGCTAATGGGGGGTCATGTTCTTATGATGATGAGACCAAAGGCAACATCAAGGTGCCCTTTCGGTACACACACATTGAGAAATAATGGGTGCCCAATGAGCTACCTCCAATTAACACTGATTTTTGTGTTAATGAGAGGATATATCGCATTGCTCCATCCTCATTACATAGTTTGGGCCTATTTTCCATGGATGGGATAAAGGTATGTTACAACAAAGTTGTTGAATTGTTCAAGTATGTCGGTCCGTGTTACAATTACAATGATTGGATGCAGATTATTCAATATAAAAAAAGTATGCATAGGTATGCACTATTAGCTAATTATATACAATGGAAAGAAAATGATCAAAGTAAAAGATTTTCAATGTACATTGATGGGAGACCAAAAGTAACAGGTAATATTGTGGATTTTATAAATAGTACATGACCTTCCTCAAGTAATAAGTAACCCAATTGCATATTTGAGGTGCGTGAGGGGAATCAAGTTTTTGTATGTGCGATAAAATCAATAAGTGCAGGGGAAGAACTGCTAATAGATTACCATTTAAATCGCATAGATACAAACAAAGTTACTATCATGAGGGTGGTAAGTACTATATGCCATTTTATTAATTAGTTTTTTTTGCCTAAGTCTATTGCTTTCAGTTCGTTGAAGTTTTTATATTTAATCTTTGTCACAGGACGATATGGATCCCGCACATGATAGAGGCCACGAGGATGCTCCTCCCACCCATTCTTCAGCAAGGGTAAACCTTATTGAAATTGTACAAATTAGATAGTTGAAAAATGTTATATTATTACATTATTTTATTTACAGTTTTGGAGTTTTTATGATAGTTTTATTGATATTCCTATCACAATTTGATGTTCAAGGTAGGGGAAAAGCACCTGCAGTAAGTACAAAGGCAATAGCTACCCCTTCTGATGATGACATCACAGAAATGCCTAATGTAACAATTATGTTGAGGAAAAAAAAAATCAATTTAGAAATAATGAGAATTTTGGATGAAGCAAATATTCCAATCGAGGAGATGATGAAGAGGCTATCTGAATTGAGAGCGCAAGCATGTCGTTATGAAGTAAGCAGTAATGAATCTTTAGTTATAACAAAACTTCAATAAAGGTTTATATTTTATACTCTTTTATGTTGTGAAGTAAAATATGTAATTTGTGTTCTTGTTACAGGAATTTTTGGCAACTGATCCAGAACCTAGTCAAGGACAACGCAGTGAGGCTAGTACTAGAAAAGCTCCGGCCGCCTCAGGTAAAATAATCTTTTATTTGACAAGTTACAAGGAATTTTTTCTTTGAAACATTCAAAAACTTCTTAAGTTAACTCTTACTTTTATTATTTCAAAATATCTTTGCTAACAATGTATTGTTCAGGTCATCAAGTGCAGGAGACTCCTCCTAGGAGGTCGACAAACATCCATTCAAGATTGTCGAGTGCAATGTCGGCAACAAGGGGCATGCAAACATCGACGCCTTCACGGTCTATGCTAGTTGGTAAATCTTGTTTTGCTATATTTGGTTTTGTGTTAATTATGATTTGATAATTTGTACTTTAATCTTGGGTGCATCACATAGTGGATTATTTTTTTGGAGTAGGAGATACACCGGCGGCACCGTTTGGTATGCTAGATATAGATCAGAGTACATGTATTGGTGATAATTCACCATCATTTCCTGGATCTACCTGTATTTCTAGCATGGGAGTTATGCAGACATCATTGTTGATTGACAATAATGAATCAATGCCTTTAAAATGTCCTAAGCTTCCAGGTACTTTAAATAATTATTTTTTATATTGTAATATGCATTTACCTATTCATAACAAGTTTTGGATTGATTATCCCATGACATTTTTTGTAGGAAATGATACATTCTATAAGAAGCTTTATGACCTCGCATTGCATATATTTGGGCCCACCATATGTACAAGGTGGAACATCATAAGTGAACTAGCTTTATCCCACTATTTTTTTTATATCATTAATTGGTACAGTATTTTTCCTTTCATTCGGGTCTTTTCTTTTACTAGCTATATCTAACAATTTTGTGTTTTTTCTTAAAAGGTGGAACTTGCAAGAAAAAAAATTAAAAGATCATCTCATTAAAGATTTAGAGCATGAGTTTGGTAATAATATTTTTGACAAGAAGAAATTTTTAGAAAGAGCTTGCAAACATCTTAAGACTGTGAGGGACTCATATAGAAAGAGTCGCGTCCATAACCCAAAGTACGAGCGTCCTCCCTTTATTCCAGTGAGGTATTGGAATGAGTTCATTTTGGATGCAAAGGAGAAAGGGGATGCTCAAAGAAGAATTACACCAACAAATGAGAGAAGGTATGCAATAGTATTAACTCCTAGTACAATGTAATAATGCACTAATTAGTTATCTTTATATCTATATCATCTAACATATTTCAAAATTTTCATAGGTTGCAGGACACATCAAAGGCAACAAAGGCCAGGCTGCAAAAGATTAGGTAGCACAAACTTGGCTCTAGTGGATATTCAAAAATTAAAGCACGAATAGTAAGTAGTAGTAAATGAATTGTAGAGAAAAATTATTTATAAAATGCAAATAGATTTGTTTAATAAAAAAATGCAAGGCTCTGATTTTAATTTAGAGGCCACGGAAGAACACAAAAAAATTGCCTTCAAGGAAGGCTATCAAGTTGTGGTTGAACGCCTACGGCAAGCTTCCACTGGTCCAACCGAAGAGTCTCTTGCATCATGTGCACAGGTAAATATGCCAAAAAATATATTAGAAATTGAATACTTGAGCAACAATCTATTTGATAATAATTGGCATGACATTGCAATGCAGCCTCTTAATCGTGACACAGATCATACACCACATCATGAAGCCCCCGATGTGCATCGTACTATCCATGGAGGTGCTCATTTTCTATTTAAAACTAATTATGTAATTATTAATACAATTTAACATCTTAAATTGAACTTGGTGTAACCTTTTTGTGTATATTTTAGAGGATATAGAATCATGTCATGCTGAACGAGTGTCAGAGGATGTTCAAATTGATCACCATGTAGATCATGTGGCACTTTCAGGTAAAGAAAATCTATGTTTTGTTCTTTTCAATTAATTTTTTGATTTATAGTTCTTTTACTTAAATAAATACTTATAATTCACTAATATAAAATTGTGTGAATTTAACTCATGAAGTAGTTGTTATTGCAACGGACCCCCCTTTGGCACAGCAGCCTTGTGTCCCTGAATAGATGAGGAGGAGACATGCATTGGAATTAGAATCAATAGAGGAGGGGAATGACGAGGACATTGATCTTCCTCTTAGAAATTACACGATTAAAAAAAATAGCAAGAAACCCAAAAAGAAATGATTGTAATTAACATTTTTTGCTAATGAAAGAACGTTGTCTTAATGGATGTAATTTTGTACTAGTAATGTTGATGAATGATGTGTTAATGAATTCTTCATGAATGTTGTGTGTGAATGAATTTTTTGTGTTAATGAATTATTCATGAATGTTGTGTGTTAATGAATTTGATGTGTTAATGAATGTTATCATGTGATTATAATGATTGAATGTTATATTTCAAAAATGGATGAATGAATGAATGAATGTTATTAAATGTTAATGGGGAATTTAGAGTGATGTTAGGAGGGGGGGAGGGGCCAAATGAGCTTCCACCTTCACGTAGTTGGCCTTGTTTAGTAGAGAATATTAAACTATTCTTGAAACCAAGTGAAGCTCAAACTTTAAAGATAAGCTTAGAGTTAATAGTGACAACCAATTAGCAAGTCGAAATGAAGTTCTTCGTTATAGGTACCTTTTTAGTTTTTAAAGCACAATGTCATGTTTTAATATTGTGTAGTTTTTTTCTTATGTCAAAGTATTCTTTTACTATAAGAACATAATTTATGACCATTTTAGTAACTATTCTATCATCGCTTTATGAAAAATCCTATTTTGGCAAAGATGGCGATAAGTGGTGCTATCTATTCCTTGGGAGATTGGATTGCACAGGTCTATATCTCAAAATCATTTGCATGTGGCAGAAATGCATACTTACAACCATTTCATTCTACATTTAAAAACATTGATGACACTCTAGACACAAAATAATGCTCATGATGTTGACTTGACAGTGCTATGAAGGCAAACCAATTTTTGAATTTGATCGAACCCGAATGTTCAGATCCGGAGTCCTTGGATTTAGTATTCATGGTTCTTTGTCTCATTATTACTATTATCCTAGTGAGGTAACACCTTTGCCTTCTTTCTTAGTCTCTTACAGTTCACACTTGTTTAATTTGAATAATTTTTGAGTTCCTTGCAAAAAGGGTATGACAAACAAATATGGTTATACAGGGTCTATTTCCTTTACTTGAACTTGATGTTATGATTTATCATTTGACATTTTAATATTTTGATGTTGAACTTGAAGCATATGATGATACGATGGTATGATCATGATGCTATGATTACAAGTTTATGGTGCTTTTGTTGTTTATATGATATTATGTGACATTCTAATCTGGATTCATGTTTATAGTCTATATCCATTCATAATGTTTCTCCAAATCATCCCTTTGTTGTTGCATCTTTGCTATCAATTTGTCTGCCATCTTCTATTGAGATTATGGAGATAAGTAAGATCAAGGTTCATGAATTCCTAGAGCTTACTTTCTCCATGTGGACCTTGTGTGAGTAGACATGCAAAATTTGAAGAAGGATTTAGACAAGCAACTCCAATACCACTAGGATTTGATAGACAATAACGAGGTGCTCTGATGCTATTGACCTGAGGCCAAGTTGTGCTTGAAGGACAACACACTCAAATGAATTCATATTTGTTATAAACAAAAATGAATATCATCTCCCTAAAATCCCCTTTATTTCCCTTTGCATGGGTGAGCTTTGATACTACAAACCACAACACCGACTGTGTCTACAGTGACTATTCTGGCACTAACAAACACCAGTCAATTCTTTGGTGATGTCAATGACAAAAAACAATGATTTGATTATATAGATAGGTGAGTATAGTGTAAAGAAATGTTTTGATACAGAGGTGGTGTGTGGTATCCATCTTCATCATATCACACAGCAAATCCATTCCACTTTGCAATAACTTCTTTACCTCAATGTCCCTCCATGACTTGTCTCCCAAGTGTACCTAGTTCCTCCTAGACACCATATCTTCACCTAAAGCCCAAACCTTTTTTCTAACTTCATGAAGCACCTCCATATAGCCTATCTACCATGTTTCATCAACCCATTAAGTCTGGATCACTCATCTTCTACCCAACACACACAATTAGTCCCTGAAGCTAGTAGCCCTCACCAGTCATTAATTTGACTTTTCCTCCAACTTTCCCCAAACAAATAAGGAAACTAATACATGATTCTGATACCCTTTTTGGATCTTTAAATCCTTTGAAATTTTTAGCCTATGCTCCTTTGGACCATACCCAAGATCCAATACCCCTAGCCTATCCTCACTAGGCCTAATTCTCCACTTTTACAAAACAACCCCTAACTCCACTTTCTCCCATGACTCCAAATACTGAAATAGTCTTTCTAGAGGTTGAGAAATAATGGATTCCAAACTTACAAGGTTCTACCCTTCACCCAACTCATTTGCCACCAAACCCTTGGTTCTAGGGTCACTAATCTAGGGCCTGTTCAACAGGACCTCTAAACTCACTCCCAAATTAAAAAAATAGCACAAAAACTTCATAAATTATCCCCCCATACACATTCCATCACCAAATCTCCCCTTCCATGGATCAAATCACTTTCATAATGACTAGTGTCTCAATCTAGGCTTAGTCTCCATCAGCAAACAACCAACTTTTGTGGTTCTTCCAACAAATCTGCACTCCACTACATACAATGGATATAACACAAGTTTAACAACACATTTTCATCCTCTCCCACCAATCATAGTGATTACAGAGGGTGGGAGAGATTCACCATCCTTAAAGCCTCACAACAAGAAGTATTTGATTGTGCTCAACTAGTCACTGTTCTTGAATGCACCAGTCTATTATTCTTGCCTAAGACATGATGAAATTAATAAGAAATGAAGGAAAATGGTAAATAAAAACTAATACAATGCCCTATGGAATTTCTATGCCAAGAAATCACTTCAAACTATCAAGACAATTCACTATTTCAAACATGGCACATTACAACTTTGGGCACTCACTCTTTGGTGCTTTCACAACCTTTTAAATTATCCTTAGAGACCCTATTACATTGGTCAAAGACCTTATAGGCCTCTAGATCCCTTTGATAGACTAGGATCAACAAAACAACCTTTAATGAACCCCTTTAGGTACATGTTGACCTTTCAATGCCATTTGCCTCTGTTACATGCCTTTATAGTTTAGGCTTATCACATTTAAAACATCAATTACAAAAATAGACCATAGGTCCAATTACATTCAAAATTTGATCTTCCTAGATCATTAAACCTTCATGAGTCTAAATGACTCTCCTTGCATGCTTTTGCCAAGGTTACATCATTATAGGCCCTTATAGGTCATTAAACATCATTTAGAGGCTCTATTGGCCTTATTACATCGTTATAGGCCCTTATAGGTCATTTCCAACTATCACTAACCTAGGATCAACATATCATCTATTCCTAGTTTTGTAAGCATAGCAATTGATTTTGTATTCTCTAGTTTTGGTCCCTATACCTTGTCCATATAGGATGCATGCATCTCATATTGGTGTCAAGAATCCACATTATAGTCCTTGACTAGTACAAGTATTTAAGACAATGAAGCCAACTTACTAAAGAATTGTCTAAGATGCAAGAGCATCACATAGTCCAAGTTACTGACTATAAAATTTAATTATCTATGCTAACATGAAAAAAAAGAGTAGGGACATGTATCTCAAGTGGGCCTACTTGAGAAATAATCTAATTGTGCTAAATAGAAGAAAATAGCTAAATCAAAGCTTCATAGATTCATATATGCATACTAATTATAGAAAAGCAATATATTCAACTAAAAGTAGGAATATATTGAAAATGGTGTCACATTTTTTTTTAAACAAAAGTTAGTATTGGTCAAAATTTCAACCTTTACATAGTACTAATTTTGACCAAAATGTTATACATTCGACGGTCAATTCGATGAATTTTGGTGGATAATTCGACGACCAAATGGTCTCAATTTTGATGACAATGCTATGCATTTCGATGACAATGCTATGCATTCAACGTCTTATTCTTCCAGTTCCAAGGGATTGTTTCCATCAATAATTCAACCAGTTATATGGTCAAAATTTTGACGATTAATAACCATGTAGAAAATTCGATGAAAAAAGATCGACAACAGTTTTAGTCATCTATTCGACCAATTATTGTAGAAAATTTGACTAATTCTCATCGAAATTTAGGGTAAAATTTACTAGTGTTTGAGAAGAAATCCACAGTCTCCTTGTTAATAATAATCCTATCAGCAACCATCTCACCTCTACTATTCTTGATGCTGAATATGCTATTCTTTGCCCTTCTGATTTTGATAGAATTGTGAAAAAATTATGTTTTTATCTCTAGCTTTAAGCCATGTCTCCCTTGATTTTTGTTTCCAAAAAAATTCCTCCTTTCTTAGCCACCCATCCAACTCCTTTTTTAGTCTATTTTCTTTAATAAAATTCATCTCTTGCATACCCAAGTCAATTACTTTGAGGCTTAACTATTTCAGTTCATCTTCAAGCTTACAAATTTCTTCAAAAATATTTCTAAAGTTTACTCTATTCCAGATTTTAAGTTGCTCTTTTAGAAATTGTAATTTTTTGAAAAAGATAAAATCTTTGTTACCTGCTCGTTTCAGAGCCTATTCCCACCATTTTGATATTAGATTACCAAAGTCCTCTTCTTGGAACCACATCATCTCAAACTTGAAGGGGAATCTTTTTGGGGTTTTTTCATCTTGTATATATAAACAGATTGGGAAATGATCTGAACCTTGAAATGACAATATCTCAGCTTCATAGGTCCATAAAGTTTTGGCCCAGTTTCTAGCTAAGAAAAATCTATCAAGCTTTTTAGCTATGTTCAAAAAGCCTTCTCTATAGTTAGTCCAAGTAAAATCACCCTTTTTCAAATAAACTTCAATCAGACCACCATCATCTACAAAGTCACTAAAAGCTTGCTGACTGATGTTATGCCAACCTTTACCTCCTTTATTATCTTCATGTTTTAGTATGGCATTAAAATCACCTCCCAAAATCACCATCTCATCTTTTAGCTCTTTGATTAATGAGGCTAAACTTCCCCATAACCTCATTTTGAGTGTGCTGTTATTTGGGCCATAGATATTGAATAAAGAGAATTTACACCTTAGCTATTTAGAGTAAACCTCCAAGCATTTCCAGTTAATATCCTATTTCCTAATAGCTACCTCCACAACATCCTCATTCCAAAGAGATCCTAAACCACTTGAAGCTCCTTGTGATTCAAACCAACAACATTTCCATCTACTAAACTTCCTATCATAAAACAAAAAATCCTCCTTATTTATCTTTGTTTCTTGTAATAATATGAGATCAGGTTGCACTTGATCAAAACACCACTTGATCTAACGCATCTTGTCAGAGGCATTGCAACCTAAGATGTTCCATGATAGGATTTTCATTGCTCCTGGGAAACCCGATCTTAATAGCTTAGTTTGATTTGAAGCATTACCCACTATGGCCAGCTTCACTCTATTTGATTTAGGACCTCTCTTCTTCTTTTCCCCTATTCTTGGTTTAAGAAGCTGTGAAGGGGTTTGTTCTACTTGCCTTAAGTCTGTAACACTTGGGACATCAGCTAGGCCAAGATCATTCAAACAACCATCCACTTCCTGCCCAACATAGTCTGATTCCCAATCTTCTAAACCATCACCACTATCTTTATTGTTGTCAAATGCACTATTTAGATTTCTTATCGAATAAATTTCTATATCCTTGAAATTTAAATTATCATCTATTTTCTCCTCATCATCTATGAGTGAATAGGTTTGAGATCCCTGAAACTCCTGGAATAAAAGGGCATTCTTTGTCTCCATATTAGGTTTATTTTTTAAACAAGGGCTCCTTTAATCATTGGGGGCTAGAGTCTCCTAAACCATGAGAGGAAATAGATTCATTGTTTCTTCTATAGTTTCAAAAGCATCTGGAGGGCTTTCTCTATGGTGGTCATCTTGTAGTGGTAATGCCTCTATAGAGTGAATGACTTTCCTTTGAGCTGCTAAAATATCTAGAGGAGTTTCTTTAACAATCTGTGTTGACAATTTGTCATCCCCCGGAGAGCTTTGATAGACCACTCCCTGAATTGCTTCTTCCTTTGCCTAATTATACACTTTCCGCCATTGGAGAGTATTTCCATTTCCTCAATCAAGAGAGAAACCATGATTTGTAATCAGATCAACATAAACCTTCCACCCTCCTTAAAGTTCCTATTCTATTTGATCATGGAGTTTATCCTCTTCAAGCCCTTTCCCTTTAGCCTGCAAATTCTATTGGGAAGGCATGTGTGTGTTCTCCAGCTCCTCTCCTTCCCAAATTTCCACCATTTGTTTCCAGGTCCCATGTTCTGTTCCCAAGATGATGTAATCTAGAATGGGGTCATTATTTTGAATCTTGATAAGGATACATGGGTGAATAGAAGCATCTTTTTTATTGATCACTTCTGTAGCTGTCACATAAGAACCAATCTTATTACCGATTTGTTCTAAAGTAATTTCATCCCAGTATCCCATAGGGAGGTTGTGAAGGTTCAACCAAACTAGGTATTCATTGAGCTTCTCTTTCTATGGATCAAAATTTTCCTCCCAATATTTCAAGTAAATCCCCCACCTGCTTATTAGGTAAGGGCCATTGTTTAGGATCCATACTTTCTCCTCTTTAACAACACATATCCCCATGTAAAAGCCATTAGATAGGGTTTTGAGTTTAACATTTTTTCCCCATACTTGACTACACCAATCTCTAACCAAGGACACTGAAGGCCCCAAGTCCTAACCATTTAAAGAAAAAATCCCTTTCTTTGAGGGATTATACATCATCTACCCATTGAGGATTAGCTATTTTAAGAGTAGACATTACCTCATATTTGATATTGCTCACATCTTCAATGTTAGGTTGCATAGAAACCTCTGGTTGTGCCTTTGGGTGATAGAACCTTTTCTTGATCTTTGTGAAGTCAAATTTCCCACCAATCCATGTATATAAAGGTGCATTACCACGCAGTGATTTCCCTCCAAACCTTTTCCAATTCTCCCCAATCCTTCCATTCTTAGAAAAAATCCGTCTGGGGTTTCGAAACTCCCTGATTTCATTTCTCCTTTCCAGAATCAATCGCTCATGCTGTCGAAACTGATTGTGATGATTGAAAGGCCAGCCCTTCTATCCTTGTCCATTATAAAATTGACCCTTATGTCTTCTAAAAGGTGCCCTTGTGCCATTATTTTCTCTCTCACCGAAAGATCGATTTGCAGGTGACTGTTGCTTGCCAGCTGACTCCCGTTGCTTCCACATTGTGCTTCCTACATATTAATAATAAATAATATATTAATAACTAATTATAAAAATAACTAATTAAAATTTTAATAATATAATTAATTATAAATTATAAAGGAATATTGTTATTATAAAATTTAGAGAGGTAATTTATATATTGCACTCATGGCTATCCAGCAAACTAAACCATAAAACTTATAAGGAAAGTTTGAAAAAAAAAATTTGTAAAATTTATAAGGAAAGTTTGAAAAAAAATAAAGTGTCCCACTTGGTAAGATATGTCTTTTAGTTTTTTGTTTTCACATTGTCGATATAAAGTTCTCATCATAAAAGAGTAAAAAATGAATGAAAGAAACTCATGTGTATTATTTTGTTACATTTCTGCACATGCGGATGGAAATGGCACGAGGAGTATGGGGACTACCTTGATGTATGGCACCGACTAGGTGCAAATATTCAACCCCATAGCTAGTTCTATCTTGAATTTTTCCACGGACGATGATTTCTATGGAACTTATGACTACGTAGCAACTTCAACCATGTCTCTTAGTTTTGTCGATTATGACTAAACTAATTGTTTGTTCTCCATTTCAAATCTACACAAATCATGTTGAAGGTTGACACACATATGTATTGAAGACTATTCATTAAAACAAAAGTATTATGGAATTGTATTGTGTGGACCACCCTTTGTTATGGTTTGTTTTTAATTCACCTCCTTCAATCTTTCCTTCTAAACCTATTTTCCCCACTCTCTCTCTCCCTCTCTCTTTCTGAAATTATGTTTATCTTTGTCTCTCCTTTCTATCCCTATCTATTACCTTATCTCTTCCTATCACTCCATCTTCCTATATCTCTCTACAAAAGAAAAGAGTAGAGAGATATAGGAAGAGGGAGAGATAGGAAGAGAGAGAGGGGAATAGATAGGGATAGAAAGGAGAGACAAAGATAGACATATAATTTGAGAAAGACATAGGGAGTGAGAGAGATGGGGGTAAATATATTTATAGGGAAAGTGTTACCATGAATGCTAATGGTATTCCTATGGGGGAGTATCCTAGTAATGTTGGAGGTATGGTATAGTGGTTTTTTGTTGCATTCATGACATAGTTTGTCATTGATGGAAACATATGTTATTGTCTAGTTGATTAAAAGCTTGCAGACTAATTACAGAGAATTGTACGAACACCGTATAGACAATTAGCATCTGCCAACTTACAGAAAGACTCCTAATGATGTCTTGGATCACCATCCATGATCACATATGCTTATGAGATGATCGGAGAGAGTTATGACTAGTTTACTGGTGACTATTTCTCAGGAGACAAAAACTGTGTCTTTCAGAGATGATTGTAGAGCTTTGTGGATAACACTCATGGTTGCTCAAGCTATGATGTATGAAAATAGGTTCATGTTGGACACTAGCTAGAGAGTGTATTGTGATCATATGGATCCATGATTGTATAGGTGACATTAGCTATGGTGTGTGTATTGGCGAAGACCTATTTGGAGGCTGACTTGGAACATGTTTCAAGTAATGTAATGTGTGAGCTTAATCTAAGGATTTGAGTGATCAATTCATGTAACTATTATAATATAACATTGTAAGAGGTTCTACATGCATCTTTGCATGGGTCTATTCTTTATTTTGTAAATAGGATTTATCCTATGAAGGCCGACCCAAATTTAAATATTGTAAGTTGTATATAAGTATTGAGATCCTTGGAAAATGTGTGTGGAATTGCATTTGCAAGATGCAAAGGTGAAAGAAAGCTTAAGGTTACATTGGATATTTTTTGGGTAACAGTACTTGTGCACT
This sequence comes from Chamaecyparis obtusa, assembly GCA_027943335.1. Taxonomy (NCBI): domain Eukaryota; kingdom Viridiplantae; phylum Streptophyta; class Pinopsida; order Cupressales; family Cupressaceae; genus Chamaecyparis; species Chamaecyparis obtusa. The sequence goes on along the minus strand of BSBK01000868.1, from coordinate 24,275 downwards.
CAGGCACAAGGTGGAGCTTTCTTGGTAGTAATTGAAGGTTGGAAGCAATTTCAAAATAGAATTATCTCAGACTTGAAGTTGTGAGGTTTGGAGAACCTGAGGGTAGCTTTAACTCTTAAATCTCTTGATCAAGTTGATGTATTGTACACCCCTAACAGGTTAATTTCCTTTGACAAGCTTGGACTCCTAGCAGGGTCAACTCCTTAATTAGGATCACATTGTAAAAGACTTCTAACAGGGTTTGTCCTTTAACCAGGACCTGCCTATTGTAATACTCAGCTCCTAACATGGTCAAAACTCTTAATAGGGTTATTATACCTATAATACAGATATTTGTGGGTACCATTCCCACCAGATTTTTTCCCTTAATAGGGTTTTCCTCAAGAAAAAATCTTGGTGTCTACTTGTATGTGTGTTACTACTACATTTACCTTTCAGTTCATTATTTTGTTATTAGCAATAAGTTTGAAGTATTGTATATTGGCATTAAATGATTCACCACCTTAGTTGATTGGGACATTGTTATTCTATCAATTGGTATTAGAGATTCTGGTCCTCAGTCAGGAAGCCTAACAACTTGAGGTAAAGATCAGGATGACCTTATTCAGAAAAAAGAGTCCTAAGTTTGATGTAGAAAATTTTGACACATGGAGGTAAGATCATTTCTTCGATTGGCAAGTTTTTACCAAAAGTTCATAAGATATTTCAATTCAATTTGTAATGCTATGACTGAGACTATGAGAGGAGACAAAAGAGAATTCAAGTGGACACATGGAGTTGATCAAAGTTTTGAGACTCTGAGGTTTCTGAATTGCCTATTTTAGCATTGCCTGATTTCAATAAGGTATTTCAAGTGGAATGTGATGCAAGTAGAAGTGCAATTGGAGCTATGTTGAGTCAAGAAGGTAAAATTGTTGCTTTCTTTAGTGAAAAGTTGAATGATGCAAGGAGAAAATATTGTGTATGATCAATAATTCTATCCTATTGTTCAAGCACTAAAGAAATAGAGACATTATTTGATACCGAGTGAATTTGTATTGTATATCGATCATAAAGCTTTACAATATTTGGGTAGTTAGAATAAGTTGAATCGGAGACATATGAAATGGGTTGAGTACTTGCAGAGTTATACATTTGTGATAAAGCATAAGAGTGGAGTCACTAACCAAGTTGCCGATGCATTGAGTAGAAGGAGAACCTTGATGACCGAGATGAAAATTAGAATTTTAGGCTTTGATGATATGAGAGATTCTTATGAGTTTGATCCTTATTTTTCTGAGTCATGGAGAAAGTGTAGAGCACCTATTCAAAATCAATAGAGTACTAAATGGGATGAATATTTTATGCAAGGAGGTATTTTTTTTAAAGGTATTCAGTTGTGTATACCGAGAGGACCAATGAGAACTAATTTGATAAAAGAGAAACATAGTGGTGGTTTGGCTGGAAATTTTGGTGTTGATAAGACACTGAGTTTGTTGAAGGAGAAATACTTTTGGCCATAGTTGTATAAAGATGTTTGGAAATTTGTGAAAAGTTGTGGATTTTATCAAGTTTCAAAAGGAGTTAGTCAGAATACTAGATTGTATACAGTGATTGTTGTTCTTGAGAATCCTTGGATTGACATTAATATGGATTTTGTTCTTGGCTTACCAAAGACAGTAAGAGGTAATGATTCTATATTTGTTGTTGTGGATAGATTTTCCAAAATGGCACATTTTATACCATGTAGAAAGACATCAAATGTGGTACATGTAGAAAATCTTTTCTTTAAGGAAATTGTCAAATTGCATGGATTACCAAGGAGTATTATCTCTAACCGAGATAGTAAGTTTGTTGGATACTTTTGGAAGACTCTTTGGAGAAAGTTGGGTACTGAGTTGAAATATAGATCTACATTTCACCCACAAACTGATGGATAGACAAAAGTTATGAATAGAAGTTTGGGTAATCTTTTGAGATGTTTAGTTGGAGACACATCAAGTGATTGGGATTTTGTGTTGGCACAAGCAGAGTTTGCATACAATAATTTAGTGAATAGGAGTACTGGAAAAACACCTTTTGAAATTGTGAATGGCATACAAGCGAGAGGTATATCTGATTTGAGAGAAATTGATGATGAAAGAAAGAGGAGTGTTGAAGGAGTAAAATTTCCTGAGTACATGAAGACATTGCATGAAGATGTGAAACTTAAATTGGAAAAGAGTAATCAGAAATACAAAGATAGAGTTGATAGATCAATAAGACATAAGACTTTTGATGTTGGTGCTGAAGTGATGGTTCATTTGACAAAAGGCAAATTTCCTGTTGGAACATATGGTAAGTTGAAGATGAAGAAGTTTGGACCTTGCAAGATTTTGAGAAAATTTGACAGTGGAAATGCATATGAAGTTGAGTTACATGATGACATGGATATTTCACCTATATTCAACATTGCTGATTTTTATGAGTTTCATGAACTTGAAGAAGACATGGTAGTACCGAAAAAGTATCCTAAGAAGTAGAATGATGAAGTTGAGCATATTTTGGAGAAAAGAATTGGCAAAAGTACAAGAGGAAAATGGTATATGGAATATCTGGTAAAGTGGAAGAATAGACCGATTGAAGATAGTTCTTGGATTTCACAGTCTGAGTTGGATGCAGCTCAGATCATACATGCTTAATGATTTGAAGAATCATTTCAAATAACCCCAGGTGTCTAATGCAGGAGCATCTCAGGTCCTTGGCAATCCTATGTCACCAAAAACATATTTGAGTTAGTTTGTGTTGCTCGGTTCCTACTTTAACCGAGCTAGTTCAATGTTCCTTAGTTTCCTTTTTCTACCGGTGTTGGTCGGTTATCTCTCTAGTGCTCGGTGACTTCCTTGATGCTTGGTGATGCTTGTCTAGTGCTCGGTTGGCTTTTCTTACCGACGGGTTTCTTTGAGTTTTTGTTGAGGCCAACTTGTGCATTTATTTTGGGTCACATATTTAATGTTGGTATCCATCATTGGGAAGCATGTGGTCCCAGATCTGACTGTTCCTTCTGTTGATTATGGATCTGAAGGCCAACTCAGTTTAGTAGCTTCTTGTTGTACACACTCAAATAGTGCACTTCTCTAAGTCATTACTTCCAAGGGAATCCATGAATGGGAAACCTTGAGAAAGTGACCTAGAGCTCCCTAGGCATGGAGTCACAAGGATATTTTAAGAATGCTTGTAGCTAGAGCTATTAAGCCTATAACCTTGCTAGTAAACCACACAATGGGAGATTCAATGAGACAAGGGCAAGAATGCCAATATCCTCAAGAATCAAGATGTGAATGCAATGCAATGCTATGCTAGAAATGAAGATGCAAGCTAAGCTATGGAAATGGAAGTATTACAAGCCTTGCTAATTAAGCTATGTGAGCTAATCTAGAGCATAAAGAAAATCTAAGCTAAGAAAGCATAAACATGAAGCTATGATGCAAGAATGAAAGCTAGATGCAAGAAGATCTCCAAAAAGCTCCAAAGTCTCCAAGAAATCTTGCAACATAAGATTAGTATTCAAAAGATCCATCCTAAAATGAGAAGAGAGCTCTCCTTTTAAAGGAATTCAAAATAATGGACCATGGAGATTAAGAGGCAAAAGATCTAATCAAGGGTGGAGCTTGAAAGAGGAGCAATCCATGTTGGAAACTACAATTAAGACAATTGTTGTATTGTCATTGATGTCAAAACCTTAACTGGTAAGACTATTGTTACTTAGGAAAGTACTATATCTATTTGTGTTATTGAAAGATTGGGGCAAGGTTGGTAACAATAGCACCTAAGGAAAGGTTGAGTTATCTTGATACTACAAAGTGTACTTGACTATGTTGCACAATGATGAGACAATGTATTGGTTATCTTAGTAAGATTGAAGACTAAACTGCTAGGCTTAACTGAGCAAAAATGGATAAATCATGTTTAATCTGAGTGATGTTAGTGTCGACTGAGTTAGTGTATGCCGAGAAAAAATCTAGTGTCGATCAAACATCAATAAATTGTCGAGGAAGATAGTGTATGCTGAGGAAACAGTTTTAGTAATGACCAAGCTTTCTACATGAAGACCAAGTGGATGATCACAGTATTGATTGAGCATCAGCAATTTTATAGCTAAAGAGATTTTAATTTTGGAGCCGACATTGTTGAATTCTTGGATTATGTAAAATGTGTTGACTGTATTTATTGACTATCTAAAAGTATTTAATGCATTGTAAAATGTTTTATTGAGAGATTTGAGATGATTCTAGAAGAGGAGCCGAAGAACACAAAGCGGGTAGATTCAATGAATCTAAACTAGCCCTAAGATCTACGGATAAGATTAAGCGGAAAAAGACAAGATAACCTAAATGAAATTGTATTTAGGCAAGCTAAGCATAAGGCTAAGTATGATGTATACTGTATTGAACAAGGTGGTTGCATAGCTAGAACTAAATGCTGATAGAGAAGTTTTATTGACTGTCTAAGCTGAAAAGGCTGAAGGAGAAGTGTGGTGATTGCTTGAGCAGAATACCGAGCAGATCAGAAATGGAGATGGCAAAGGATCACAGTCAGTAAATCAGCATTGTGTACTAAATTGGATCTGATATTTGCAAAGTGAGTTGTATGTTTTTTAGATCAAATACTGCTGCTACTTTTTAACCATTGTAATAGTCAAAATCCTTTTAACCGAGGTTGACCTAACAATCATATGTTAAATCCTTTGAACAGGTTGCATTCTAATGGAGTGTATATAAGTCCTTTGAAAAGGCTCACTTTTAATAGGGTGATTGAAATACTTTAACCGGGTCACACCTGACAATGTGTATTGTAACCTTTGACAAGGTTGGCTTTTAACCAAGCTCACTTCAGAAGAGTGAAAATAATAGTAGCATGTTACAAAGTGGTTTTTCCCATATTGGGTTTCCACTATAAATCTTGTTGTTAATACTTGTGTGAATGTTTTGGTTTGAACATTTCTATGTTTTGCAAGTTGGGTAACAGCAAGGTAGTGGACTGCATTGTTCTATGTTTCTATTATTAGATTAGTGATGACCGAGTTTGTTTTGGTTGCTTGATCTGATCTAAAGTAAAGTTTTAAGATTGTTTTATACATCAGGACCTGAGAACAACTAATTCACCACCCTTCTCTGTTGTTCTAAATCATATTAACAATTGGTATCAGAGCTGTGTTACTTATTGGTATTTACAAAAATCAAGTTTAAAGGGACTTGAAGCCAATGATCAGGATGTATAAGAAGGAGGTACCGAAGCTGAATAAGGAAAATTTCCCTGCATGGCAAAGCTTGATGAAACTGCATCTGGCTAGTATTGGTGATTCTGCAAAGTATTACATTGAGCATGAATATGTAGCACCTGTTGGTCCTTTGACTGCCGAGGAACTAAGAACCAAGCAAGAACATAATTAGGCAATGTTGGAGATTGCATTTGCTCTAAGTTATCTAGAATTTGAAGACATTAAGGACTACATAAATGCTAAAGAGATGTGGGACACTCTTGCAAAGATCTATGGTGGTGATCTGTATGTGCTAAAAGCTAAAGCCAAGAGTCTCAGAGGTAAGTTTGATGAAATGAAAATGCAAGAAGGTGAAAATATTGCACAATATTGTGGTAGAATAAAAGAAGTTGTAAATGCTATTAGAGGAGCTAATGGAACTATTGATGATGAAACTATAATTGGAAAGTACTAAGAATTCTACATCCTATATATGCTATTAAGATCTCAGCTATTCAGGAATCTAGATGTAACTCTGCAAATGTGCTTACTTTGGAAGGTTTGATTGGCAAGCTGACTGCTTTTGAACTCTCTAATTATGATAATTTCACTATTGGTAGTGTTGGTAATATTGAATCTTCTTTCAAGTCACAATTAGTTATGAACAAGCCTAAGAAAGAAAAAGAAAGATGCACCAGTGAAAGTGAAAGTGAAACTGGAAGTGATAGTGACACTTTTGATGAAGAACTTGAAGATCTAGAAGCTCTTATGGCTAGAAGACTGAGAAGAGGAAAAGGAAAGTATAAAGGTAAACTCCCTATTATATGTTTTTCATGTAATAAAGTTGGTCATATAGCTGCTAGATGTCCTGACAAGAAGGATAAGGATGATGAAGGAAGAAGCAAACACAAAGATAGAAGAAATGATAAAAGCTACCGATGGAACAAAGACTACAAGGGAAAAGGTAAGAAATCATGTTACATTGCTGAAGAAGGAACTGGCACTAATAGTGATGATTTTGAAATAGAGGTAGTCTATGTTGCAATGAAAGATGAATCTGATGAGGATGAGAAAACTGCATTGATTTCCTATGTGAACAAGAATGATAAGTGGATTATTAACAGTGGTTGTTCACATCACATGACTGGTGACAAAGATAAGTTTGAAACTTTACATCATTACAAAGGTAAAAGTGTAACATTTGGTAATGATGCACCATGTCCTATTAGAGGAAAAGGTTTGATTAAACTAACAGATAAGATATCTTATGAAAATTCTTATTGGTTTGATGGTCTTAATTATAATTTTCTAAGTGTTGCTCAGCTGAACAGAACTGGTTACCGAGTAGAATTTCATCACAATAAAGCTAAAATATTTGATGCTACTAGTGAATTGATTAGAAGTCAAGATCAGACTAGAGGTAATTTGTTCTATCTTGACCTATCTGAAGAAACATGTATGATTGCACAACTTGATGATATTTGGTTATGGCATAAGAGGCTATGTCATGTTAACTTTGATAATCTGGTAGAAATAAGCAAGAAAAAGAAAGTAAGAGGTCTACCTAGATTGAAGAAACCTGAGAATGTGATGTGCAAGGAATGTCAGTTAGGAAAAATGACAAAGTCAAGTTTCAAGAGAAAATCCTTTACTTCTGAAAACATTTTAGATTTAGTTCATACTGACCTTTGTGGACCCATGGGTATACAAAGTTACTGTGGTGCTAGATACTTTATCTTGTTTGTTGATGATCATACCAGGATGATGCATGTAATGTTTCTTAAAGAAAAATCTGAAGCTTTTCTATATTTTAAGTGGTATTTGGCTAAAGTTGAGAAGGAGATAGGTAGGAACCTGAAATGTCTTAGATCTGACCGAGGTGGAGAATTTACATCAAATGAATTCAATCTATTTTGCAATGAAAGAGGAATTAAAAGATAGATGTCTACACCTAGAACTCCTCCATAGAATGGTATAGCAGAAAGAAGAAATAGATCTATCTTGGATTGTGCAAGAGCATTGATGATTGAAAAGAATGTGGCACAGAAATACTAGAAGGAAGCTATTAGCACTATTGTCTACACTCTTAACCGAGTATAGATCAGGAAAGGTACAAATCTAACACCTTATGAATTATGGCATGGACATGCACCGAATGTTAAATACTTTAGAATTTTTGGAAGTAAGTGCTATATATTAAAAGATACTAGGAATGGAAAATTTGATGCTAAAAGTGAGGAAGGCATATTCCTAGGGTACTCCACAAAAAGTAAAGCTTATAAGTGCTTGAACTCTAACACTAACAAAATTGTGGAAAGTGTGAGTGTAAAAATTGATGAGTATGCTGAAAGAAATGAGGTTGATAGCAAGAGAGTACCAAAAGATTACAAATCTTTTGTGTATATTGAAGAAATAGATGAGGCAAGTAATAGACTTGCACCTGATGCCGAGTCTTGAGAAAACAATGTCGAGCGACATACAGAAGCTATCGAGCATCAGGAAAATAGTGTCAAGAGAGAACAAGAACATGTCAAGCTATAGAACATTGCTGTCGACTATCAAGAAGAGGTTTCCGAACATTCAGAAGCTGAATCTGACAATCTTGTTGGGGAACCTAATGAAACAAAGGATAAAAGTGTTGAACCTATTTTGGCAAAATATGTAAGAAGACATCACAAGCCTGAATAGATAATTGGAGATAGAGACACTGGAATCCAGACCAGAAGTAAGTTCAACAATCCAACATGTTTACTGTGTGATTTTGAACCTAAGTCAACTAAAGAGGCATTGGAAAATGAAGACTGGATGCAAGCAATGAATGAAGAGATTGAACAGATTAAGAAGAATGATACTTGGACTCTAGTGCCAAGACCTGAAAATAAGAATGTCATAGGAACTAAGTGGGTATTTTGAAATAAGATGAATGAAAAAGGTGAAATCACTAGAAACAAAGCTAGGTCGGTATGCAAAGGCTACACACAAGAAGAAGGAATAGATTATGGGGAAACATTCACCCCTATAGCTAGACTAGGAGGAGTAAGAACTCTACTTGCATATGCTACTTATAAAGATTTCAAGGTATATCAAATGGATGTCAAGTCTACATTTTTTAATGGTATACTAGAAGAAGAAGTTTACATAGAACAACCAGAAGGTTTTATTGATCCAAACAGAAGACACATGGTATGCAAACTGAACAAAGCATTATATGGATTAAAACAAGCTCCAAGAGCATGGTATGAGAAATTGCATAACTATCTGATGTAGATTGGATTTTCAAGAACAAATGACACAAGCAATCTGTACATGAAAGATGAAGAAGGAAAAGATATTTTTTTAGCAAAATTTTTTGTTGATGACATTATTTTTGGTGGACAAGAAGATTTATGTAAGAGATTTTCAAATGAAATGCAAACTGAATTTGAAATGAGTATGTTTGGTGAGATCAAATTCTATCTTTGTTGGTTTACAAGTATATCAGATGGAGAAAGGAATTTTCATTACACAGTCTAAGTATGTTAATGAAATACTAAAAACTTTTGGGATGGAAGATGCTATACCAGTGAGTACTCCTATGGTTACTGGACAAAAGTTATCTAAGAATGATGATGTTGCTAAAGTAAATCAAACTCTGTACAGATCCATGATTGGCAAATTACAATATTTTGTACATAGTAGACCAGATATTACATTAGCTGTTGGGATTGTGGCAAGATTTTTTGCCAATCCTAAGGAAACACACATGATGGCTATAAAAAGGATTATGAGATACTTGAAAGGAACTGCTGACTATGGGCTATATTACAAGAAGAGTGACAAATTTGAGCTTAGAGTTTATACTGATGTTGATTAGGCACAAAATGTAGATGATAGAAAGAGCACAAGTGGAGGAGCTTTCTTTCTTGGAAAGAGATTAGTCTCTAGGACAAGCAAGAAACAAAATTACATTTCCCAATCTACTGTTGAGGCCGAGTATGTTGCTGCTACAGTAAACTGTTCAAATTTGATATGGATAAAACAATTGTTGGTAGGAATGAAAGAAGAAATCATTGAACTTGTTATTATTTTATGTGACAACACTAGTGCTATCAACATTTCTAAGAATCCAGTGATGCACACTAAGACCAAACACATAGAAATCAAGTATCACTACTTGAGAGAATTGGTACAAGACAAAGAAGTTCGATTGGAGTATGTGAATACAAAGGAACAAGTAGCTAATATATTCACTAAATCCTTACCTAGAGAAGCTCATGAGTATCTGAGAAGTCAATTAGGGGTCCTTCCCCTAACTGAGGCTACCTAGTCAAGCTAGGAGCACTGCATCAAATATGCTACATTAGAATATCTGAAAAATTGATGCAGAAGAAGGTCACACTTTAGGACTGGCCTAGAGTTGTGATAATGAGCAAAGAACATAGAATCAGTCATAAGCACGATGACAGAGGGAGAAACATTGAGCTACACAGATACTATCTACATCTGTTAGATGTATGTTTTATGTTGCTGCTTTGGCATTTTTGTCAAAGAGGGAGATGTACTATGATGATATCATAACACATGACAATGAAGAGTAGAGATGGTGAACTGAAATGAAAGATCAGGATAGAGGGAGATCTAGACACTTCTGATAGTCACAAAAGTAAGATTTATAGATTTTGAATCAGAATGAAGCTAAGGATATTAAAGATGAATTTTTGGATTGGTTGGTAATCCATGTGTTATTCAGGTGATATCATATGGTGTTTCCATCAATGCCAAAGAGGGAGATTGTTGGAAACTGTCAAAACCTTAACTGGTAAGACTATTGCTACTTAGGAAAGTGCTATATCTATTTGTGTTGTTGAAGGATTGGGGCAAGGTTGGTAACAATAGCACCTAAGGAAAGGTTGAGTTATCTTGATACTACAAAGTGTACTTGACTATGTTGCACAATGATGAGATAATGTATTGTTTATCTTAGTAAGATTGAAGACTAAACTGCTAGGCTTAACCGAGCAAAAATGGATAAATCATGTTTAAGCTGAGTGATGTTAGTGTCGACCGAGTTAGTGTATGCCGAGCAAAAATCTAGTGTCGACCGAACATCAGTAAATTGTCGAGGAAGACAATGTATGCCGAGGAAATACTTTTAGTAATGACCAAGCTTTCTACATGAAGACCGAGTGGATGATCACAGTATTGACTGAGCATCAGCAATTTTATATTTGAAGAGAATTTAATTTTGGAGCCGACATTGTTGAATTCTTGGATTATGTAAAATGTGTTGACTTTATTTATTGATTGTCTGAAAGTATTTAATGCATTGTAAAATGTTTTATTGAGAGATTTGAGATGATTCTAGAAGAGGAGCCGAAGAACACAAAGCAGGTAGATTCAGTGAATCTAACCTAACCCTAAGATCTACAGATAAGATTGAGCGGCAAAAGACAAGATAACCTAAATGAAATTGTATTTAGGCAAGCTAAGCATAAGGCTAAGTATGATGTATACTGTACTGAACAAGGTGGTTGCATAGGTGGAACCGAATGCTAATAGAGAAGTTTTATTGACTGTCTAAGATAAAAAGGTTGAAGGAGAAGTGTGGTGATTGCTTGAGGAGAATACTGAGTAGATCAGAAATGGAGATGGCAAAGGATCATAGTCAGTAAATCAGCATTGTGTACTGAATTGGATCTGATATTTACAAAGTGAGTTGTATGTTTTTCAGACCAAATACTGCTACTACTTTCTAACCATTGTAATAGTCAAAATCCTTTTAACCAAGGTTGACCTAATAGTCATATGTTAAATCCTTTGAACAAGGTTGCATTCTAATGGAGTGTATATAAGTCCTTTGACAAGGCTCACTTTTAACAGGGTGATTGAAATCCTTTAACTAGGTCACACCTGACAGTGTGTATTGTAACCTTTGATAGGGTTGGCTTTTAACCGAGCTCACTTCAGAAGAGTGAAAATAATAGTAGCATGTTACAAAGTGGTTTTTCCCATATTGAGTTTCCACTATAAATCCTATTGTTAATACTTGTGTGAATGTTTTGGTTTGAACATTTCTATGTTTTGTAAGCTGGGTAATAGCAAGGTAGTGGACTACATTGTTATATGTTTCTATTATTAGATCAGTGATGACTGAGTTTGTTTTGGTTGCTTGATCTAATCTGAAGTAAAGTTTTAAGATTGTTTTATACATCAGGACCTGAGAACAACTGATTCACCCCCCCCCCCCCCCCCCTCTCTGTTGTTTTAAATCATGTTAACAATCCATGTGCACAAATATCCTCCAATGAGAAAATAAGAGTTGACTTTTGTGTCCATATGAGACAAAAAGTGCTTTTCTTCTTTTTATAAAATAAGAATAATGCTTTATTTGTGCAACTTAGGATAAGAGGAAAGTGGGGGCTTTTTATTTAATAAAAGGGGAGGAAATTCCTTTTAATTAAATAAAGACTTAGGATAAAATGGTTAGCCCATAGAATATAATCGAATAAATGATAGATTTAGGATTTGATCAAGGAAACTGATATAATTGAAAATATTAAATTTTGAAAATATTGATCCAAGGATTTGATAAATTGCAAGAGTGGGGCCCAAAGTCTAGGCGACCATTTTAGGGTGCATACATTTTCCTCTCTTTGACTAATGTGAGATCGATCTGAGATCACATGTGGTCAAAGAATGAAATTGAAATGTGAGATCAATTTGGGATCACAAAACAACCCAGACATGTGTTTGACGGATGGGAACATATCACGACAAAGATAAGCTGATTGAAAAACACAAGGCCAACACCCTTGTAAATAGGTGATTCTCAAGTCTCAAAATTAAGAGATAAGAATGTCAAGGTTCGATTGATAAAGCTGAATCAAAGATTGAAGTTTGATAGGTATTGTGCCCCTCTTTGACTAATGTGAGATCGCTCTAGGATCACATGTGGTCAAAGAATGAAATTGAAATGTGAGATCAATTTGGGATCACAAAACAACCCAGACATGTGTTCGATGGATGGGAACATATCAAGACAAAGATAAGCTAATTGAAAAAGAAAAGGCCAACACCCCTGTAAATAGGTGATTTTCAAGTCTCAAATTAAGAGATAAGAATCTCAAGGTTCAATTGATAAAGTTGAATCAAGGATTGAAGTTTTGATAGGTACTACCCCCTCGAGATTGGAATCGAAATCGGGTAGAGGAGAAACAACAAATTGATAAACTTGATCAAGTCACTAGAAATCATAATCGAAGATGAAAGATGATAAAATAACCATCAAGCAGTGAAGATATGCCCCAAAGCAAAGGGAAAATGAATGAAAAACTAGAATGTTGAAAGAGATGGGGATGAACAGATAAAGATGCCCAAGCAAAGATCGAAGGATCAGGCCTCAAATGGTCAGCCAACTGTGTAGAAGATGGTGAAAATTTGAAATGCAATTTTGAATATCAAGATGAACTCAGATTTTGATTTTGATCCCGAAAATGGATCCAGGACATCGAAATTAGCTAGGGGTGCAATTTTTGTGCAATTCTGAGGTGTTTTGAAAATCGGGTCAAAAAGGTCAAAAGGCTATATAAGGGGCAAAAAGGTCATTTTCAAAATCATTTGTCACATTGTGATTTGAGAATCTTTAAGAGCTTAGAGAGAGAAAATGGCCTAGGAAGCAATAGTTTCAGTTCACGGGCATCAATTTGAGCGCGCCTAGTTGCATAACCAGCCTCTGCAGTATGGTGCCTTGGTATGTTTTTAGAAAAACTTGCCTTGTAGGTCATTTATGAGCATTTATGTCAATTTTAAAAAAATTTCAAATTTTTCTCGTGCAAAATATCATATAATATTGATGAAGTATCGTACCCTTTGAAAGTGTTTGTCATGTGATAGTTCATGGGTCAAAAAAATATCGCACCGATATTGAATCTAGTATCGCACGATATCGGATGAAATATCTTGCGAGCCTATGTGAACTATCGCACTCCAAGATACTATCATACTGCTACTGAAGAAAGTATCGCATAGTGTAGAAAAAAATGACATGTTTTAATTTTTTAGCATTATGACATGGGTCCAAACAATGTTTTCTTTTTGTATTGAATTTATACATCCATCATGATATGTTCTGACATCTAGTTTGGTTTGAATGGCTTGCAGGAGCACTTTCTAGTGCTACTTATTAGAGCGCTGAGAGTTACTGGGTTGCGATGCGTCCAAGATCAGGATGATCCTAGATAGGCAGATTTGAGGGAGATGGGTTTCAGGTACTTGCTGTAGATGACCCACATTCGGGCTGATCATGGATTATTGACAACATTGGCTGAGAGGTGGCACAGTGAGCATAACACATTTCACTTGCCGACTGGAGAGGCGACCATTAGCTTGGAGGATGTCTATCAGATCCTTCAAGTGCCTAGCCTTGGAGAGCCTATAAGTATAATCATGTTTATAGATGTTCATAGGTGTAAAGTTTTCATATGATAGAAAATGACATGACTGTTTATTGGCACAAGAAAACTATGATCAGGATCTGATTGAGGGATGACAGGCCATCTAGGCCATGTTCCAGGATGTCACCATCATTGATAGACATCTGAGCTAGGATAGGTTGATGGAGGAGTACAACAGGGAGTTCCCAGTCCCATGCATAGTTTTTTCCATAGTGGCACAAGCTTTGATTATAGATAGGAGTCAGAGAGGATTCCCACTCAGCTGGGGCAGGTTGGTATCATATCTTGTATCACACCCACGACGGATGGCATGGGGCCCAACCATCCTTGCAGATATGTACCATGAGCTCCATGAGATCGTATACCAGGAGAGTAGGACTTGGGCATGTGGAGCTATTCTTGCCCAAATTTGGGCATGGGAGCACATTGTTGTAGTGCGACCACATTTACAATCGAGGGAGTGGAGACACCCCTACATATATAGGTATACAGGGTTCATATCATAGCCACATAGTGGGGATGTGACGTACTACCACAGCTTACTAGATGAGCTCACATCATTTTAGTAGAGACCATATAGGGCTTGTGAGCAGTGGGGTGATCATGAGCGGGAGTTGGGATATATGTTATGCAGCCAGCCATTGATAGATTGGCACTCAAATATTGTAGAGTGATTTGTGATCACCTGGGTCTGGAGATAGTTCAGGCGACAGCAAAGAATACCTACCGAGACCACCACTTATGCTCACATTAGGGATGAGGAGGGATGGGGATGGCTGCCTATGCTAGATTACCAGCAAGTAATACATGATACTATAGTGATCTGCAGGGAGACAAGGGACTATCTCCCAGATAAGGCAAATGCTGCATATAGGGCCAAGCGCAGGAGACATCCATTCCCTAGGTTTACTGTACCAGACACATAGCTAGAGGCATAGGGAGGTGATGATGATGATGATGATGATGATGATGGAGGGGACAAAAAAGGTGGAGGGAGATGAGAGAGGGGTTAGAGCTCTAGATCAGGTGGCCGAAAATGGTCATAGGGACAGGGTGCTGCAAATGAGGGAGATGACATGATGAGACCATCTCACTGATAGGTGGATGCAGAGTAGGATCAACCTGTAGGGGGAGAGGATCTCAGATCAAGGATCCATGTCCTAGAGATGGAGATGTAGCAGCTACAAATCACTATAGCTATGAGGGACCAGTAGCTGACTGACCTGAGAGTCAAGATAGATTGGCGAGAGAGAGCATCATAGGCAGATGCAGCAGAGATCCGGTGAGAGGCAGCATGAGCTACATATTATCATGGGCTCTACATATAGGCTATACCAGAGGGACAGAGAGTGCCACTCTACTCTGAGAGGGCTGGGAGGTCTGATATGGTACCTGACAGGGCAGCAGCACCACCTCCACCACCACCACCTTCACATGATGGTGCTAGTCAAACCTGGGGCCTAGGATAGATGTATAGAGACATACCCTAGGACATTATCTAGATTTTGGGTCCCACATTGTATTATGTATCATGACATTTATATATATATGAGATTTACTAGCTAGATTTGAGATGGATTATGTGTACTTGTCCCACTTGTGATGGATGTTTTAATTTTTTGCATTGTCTTGTCATATTGCTCAAAAATGTATGTTTATATGCTCATGTATTATCTCTCTCATTGATGTATGTTTTAGTTCTCATGTTTATGATGTAGATGCATGTTTCTAAAAATGATCTCTTTGTTGATATAGATATGATGATAATATTAACCCCTTGTGATGACAGGAAAAGGATGTGATGAAAAGATAAGGATCGAAAGACATGGTCGAGAAAAGGAAAGGTGAGCACAGTTGATGAACAAGTCCATGAAAGATGAAAGGAGACCTCTCTCTGTATGCAAGATACAAAACTAAACTAACATGAACCTAAGAATGCAAGCTACTATGAAAAGTGGTTTACTTGCAAGGTTACAAATGCTTTTAGTCTCTGATAATCATCATTGAGCATTATTGGTAGTGTCGCAAGATCATACAATGCACACTAGTATAACTATGTGAATCTAAATATGATCTATATCAGATAGGGATGTGGGAATCCCACCTAGCCATCAAAGACATATAAGTCAAGATGACTAGTGCGGTGAGATTTCCTAAGTTTGATATGGCAAGATTATTCTCGCATCAAGACACAAGGAAAGTCAAGATGACTATAAGCATGCACTTGCGAAAAGAGTCAAGGATAATACCTTGTAGACTCTAATGTCAAGTGGAACAAGCAAAAATGCTAATGATAGTTAGGATCAACAAAATATACCCACAAGCAGGAAACAAATAAAACATGTTCTCGTGCCCCCAATCTTCTAGCTCGACATCATTGAAAACTAATTTAGGGAAAGAACACTCATCAAAGAAATCATCATAGACAGCATACAAAGAAATAAAGTCAAAGAAAGTCTCAGTGAATTGAGTGTTTAAGTTCTCATGTGTAAGTCATAGAATCAAACTTTGAGTATCGCAACTGCCAGTGAGAAATACCATATCATTCTAGACTGCAGGTAGGATATCTGATAAGTGTTGAAAAACACTTGATGCTAGGGTAGTGTTGAAAAACATATTTTGGAGTGGTGTTGAAAAACACCGAGTGTGAGATGTCCTAAAGACAGATGTATCCAATAAGACCAAAGCGAACATAGTTATGCCCCCTAGACAAAGACAAAGACCAATTCCAAACCAAGGTAACAAGGTCAAGGAATGATGGAGAAAGGCTAAGTGTCAAGGACGCATGTTAAGAAATAAGGGTGTTGAGGCCCCAAGTAGTGCCTATTGCCAGGTTTTCACCACTTGACAGATTTTGTTGATTTTTTCATTTTTTTGTATTTTTGCTACCAAGGTGCCTGTTTCCAGGTTTTCACCAAGGCACTTTTTCTATATTTTTTGGAATTTTTTTATTTGTTTGTATTTTTTCAAGACTTTATATGCTTTTTAGGATTGGGTCCTCTAATGACAACAGGACCTTGACTTCGGGTGACAACATTAAGAGCTTGGGAAGACCCCCTAGAGTTGGGACCTCTTAGCACCACAATGGGTCCTTCATCAAAGATAAGCGGAGAGTCATAACCATAGGAGTCTTTTCCTCTCATTGTGTTGACATTTTCTTCAACAACTTCCAACATGTTAACCACATTTTCCGTAGTAGTGTAAGTATAGTTGATTGCCACCTTGCCATCCTTGTTTTTAGAGGTTTCCCCCTTCTCATATTTAGGCAAGGGCTCTTTAAATGCTTTGTGGTCAACATTAGTATTCAACCCATCTATTTGAAGCCTTCTACTCTCAATTAGATCCTAAATGATGTGTTTTAGTTTCCAACAATGTTCGATGTCATGTCCAATACCATTGTGGAATTTGCAAAAAGCTTTTTCATCCCACCAATGAGGTTTGACATCAACAATGTAGTGTTTCACAGGATCTTGAGGATGTGCGATATTATTTGCAATAAGCATCTTAAAAACATCCTCATAAGAATCACCAAGCTTTGAAAATTGGTGCCTCTCTTTCTTAGGCTTGGCTTGGTATGGTTGTTTGTGTTCTGGTTGAGTGGAAGTGTTCAACTTCATGGCCTATATAGCACTAGATAGATGTAGAACACCTTGATCTTTTGGTTGAGAAGAGTCAACAACTCCATCATTGACCACCTACTTGTTCTTGTTCCAATTTTGGTGTTGACCCTTATCCTTGTTAGCAGTGGTACCATTTTGGCCATTATTGTTGTTCTTGTTGTGGGCCAAGATGCCTTGTTCTTTCAAAATGTCTTTAATTCGACAAGCGGTTTTGACCACGGTGTCGAAGGAATCAAAGACCATCTTCTGAACCTCATACCACATTTATGGCACCAAATTACTAAAAAGGATGTCGATCTTTTCACTTTTAGGGATGGTTCTTGAATAATGAGAACATTGGCATCTCCATCATTGTAAGAAAGTGATAAAGGACTCCCCTTGATTTTGTTTTAGGTTGCACAAGTCCAACATAGTAACAAATCTCAAAATATTGTAAGCGAAGTGTTGGACAAACCTATGAACAAGTTCCTTGAAAGTTTTAACTGGGGGGAGTGACGTTGGTAAACCACTCCATGGCTTGGTCCTTGAGGCTCCTTGGAAACAACCGCATAAGATAGGAGTCATCCTGGTGAAACTCAAAGCTCATGGTGTAAAATTGACACACATGGTCATGTGGGTCCCCATTGCCATCATATTTATCATACTGGGGGATCTCCACTTTCCTAGGGAAATCTTTCATACTCACACTCTTGTCATAGGGGTTGGGACAAATAGAGTCAAGTGAGAAAGAACTCTTAGGCGCCAATACCTTTTCCATCATGCGCTTGAGTTGCCTTATTTCCTCCTCTTGAGAAGGGCTTTGTTTCTTGATCTTCCTCTCGACATCAAAGTTGTAAGGAACTTTGGCACCCTTGTTAATCAAGCTCTCTAGGAACTTATCCTTGTTTTTCTCTAGATACCTCTCTACATATTATTGGAAGAGAGGTTCTTGTTGCATTCTCATAAAGTCTTGAGCATTAAAACTTGCACTACTTCCTCCATGTTGAGAGCTATGATGAGCTCATTGGGAGGGTTGTCTTGAGTTCCTAAGAGGTGTCTGTCTCCTATAATGAGCATGGTGCAAAGTCCTTCTTCCTCCAGGACTAGGTGATCTTGAAGGTGTCCTTGAGCACCTTCAGCTTTATGGAGTGCCCGAGGGTGTAGATGGTGGATAGTTGTTCCCACTATTGGTACCCCTATTGTTGAATTGGGCATTAAGTTGTAGGGCTAAAAGCCTATCTTGTTCTTCTTGAAATGCCTTTCTTTCTAATTCTAACAAGGCTTGTTGCTCCACCTCTAGAAGTCTAAACTTCTCCTCTTTAGCAGCTTGTTCCTCCAAAAAAGCTTTCTTCTCTTGTTCTATTCTCTTGAGTATTTTACTCATATATCGTGAGGTTTTTTTGGAGAGGTGAATTAGGCCTTGAATGTTTGAACAAGTCATTTTCATAGGCCGCATTTTATATGAGCATCACAAGAGCTATTTTTTTGGTCGTCATATTGTGACCATTCATCTTGGTGTGCTCATTTGGAATATCTGTTAGCTCGTTGGTGGAGCATCCAAATATCTAGTGTTGATAGAGGGTGACCCTGGTTGATTTCATGAGAGGACTCACCAAATAGGATGGTATCTCTATGCCTCTCAAACATGTCATCAAGAGTTTTATCTACTACTTCCCTTTCTTTTCAAGTCATGGTGTAACTCATATCCATCTCTGAATGAGAGGGTTGCTAAGGATGTGCCCAACTCACTAGGATTGCTCTTGGGTTTTAGACCAAACTTTAGCCTCATTCCTAGGCGATTGATCAAAGATGGGCTCGCTCTCCTTACGTTGTTGGTGAGTTTGAACAAGGGGTAATTGGTTGAAGACTATTTGAGGTCATTTACCTTGACTTACTTGATATCTTGTCATAACCGACATGAAAGAAAATAACACTCGGTGATAAGAAGACCCTAAGAAGCATCAATATCAAACGAGGATAGTAGAAGTATTCAATTGTCCAAAAAGAGATGGTAAGATAGAAAATTGAAATAGGTGTAGATCAACACTACCACAGAGGTGCGTAATCATAGGATAAGTATCCTAGCACGTATGGATCAGGAGGATGAGTCTAACCCAATTATATTTTGAAATTGATTTTGAATGGAAGTGAATTTGGACAAGAGACTACAAAAACTCTCCAAGTGTGCTATCAAAGAATCAAAGTTTAATCTCATTCAACAAGAGCAATTCCTAACATGGAAATTCCAAGCAAGATCTCTCACAAGATCAAAGATCACTACTCAAAAGGTCAAAAAACCAAAAATCCCAAGCACAAACAGGCTTTCAACAACAGGGTAAGAAACCTACTAAAATCTGAATCAACCCTGGGAGACTAAAAGATGACACTAAGTAGCTTAAAATTGTAGAGATAGCAAAATGGACTGGTGCGACATTTTACAGGCTAACAGTGTGATACAATATGTCCAGGAAATATTTCACACTAAGGTCATGCGATAGTTTTGCAAGTAACTGGTGCGATAAAATCCAGGCAAGTAGTGCTACAGTTTTGCAGCAATGAAGGGTCGCATGATAAAACTCAAAACAGTGTGCGATGATATGCTAGTATTGTACGATTCTTGACCAGTGAAGTGTAAAAATCTCAGTTTTAAGGCAATTTGATCAATGTTTCAATTTGATGGTTGGATTTTTTTGATTTCAAACACAGTACTAGCAGTAACTAGACAAGTTTGCAAATAGTAAGGGATCAAACATGTCATAGAACACTTGTACAAGGCCAAAAGCAACCTTGCCAAGACAAGCAATTGTGATATCAAAGCGAGAAAATCTTATGAATGCTACCATGATGTTTGATGATTTGAGAACATTTACACGGGTAGATCATAGCGAGAATAATTCAAACACTTATTAGCCTAAAAAGAAAAAGGCTCAATACTTAGCAACTTGGCCCACACTTGATGTCCCATCACCTCACACAAAGTGGTTGCCCACAATAGATATTGGCTTGTTGTGGAAGTGCCAATGACACAACCAAAGGAACACAGATGGTGAGTAATCTTGGGGGTGATTTAAGGTTAGTCCGCTAGGATCAATCCTTGCATCAAGAAGCTAAGCGGAAAAATAGGGTGGCTTCTATCTATGGTTCTTAGTAAGGGCTTTTCGTTCGTAATACCCCTCTTGCTCCCCAAAGGGACTCCTTACCTTGCGGCAAGTAACGGACCTCACGGCCACAAGAGTACCTTAAGCATTCTTGCCTAGCATTTTCCTCATGGTCACAATCCACAAGTACTCACACCAAGCGAAGACAAGTACTACGTCTACTAAGGTTTTGTGTCCTTGATAGCCTTGAGTTTATAGTGGGTCAGAATAGTCGGCTAAGAGCTTGTCCCCACTTGGGTCATTCCTCTTGATTCCTCAAGAGCAAGCTCGCTAAAGGATTCTAAACTAAACAAAAAGTAGATTAATCTTTGAGTGTCAAGATTTCTGGTTCACCTCAAGGGTGAAGAGCATACTCTCCTAGCTCAAAAATTTCTCCCAAACACACCAAGAAAAGGTTTTAATTACCCCTCTTGCCTTCAAAATCCAAAGATGGGTCAAGATTTATGGTTCACCACAAGGGTGAAGAGCATACTTCTCCTACCACCAAAAGATTCCTACATCAAGATCTTAAGTGCCTAATAAATGAAACAACTAGTATATGCTGCACTCAAAAGAAAGCAATTAAACAAGCACTTGATTGGTTTTTATGCATTGGGCAGCCCTGCAAAAACTATTAGTAGCCCTTGTACATTTGGAGCTTTGACATGTGTTCTTTTCAAGCAAATAACCAAGCAATGAGAGCACCTATAAGAAAAACTTGTTAGCCCTACAAGGGTTAGCACATCAAAACCAAATGAATTCTACAAATAAACCTCTGTCCTACCATAGCAAATCAAAATCTGAATCAAAGCAACTAAATCTTGCAAAGAAATGACAAAAATTGCTCACTGCTAGGCCTGGGGCAGTAGTTCAATCACCAGAAGAATCGTGTGATATTTCACTCTATACTGGTGCGATACGTTCCTTTTGTGCAATAGTTCCTTATACCTATGTGTGACAGAGAACAGAACAATAGTGCGATATAATCTACCAAAGTGTGTGATATTTTAACTAGTAAAATATCACACTAGAATATAAGAAACTATCGTATGACACTGGAAAACTGTCGCATGATAATTCTGTTAGAAAAAACCAGAGAGAAAATATTGATGAAACAGCAAGCAAATTTGACGAAAAATTGACAGAAATGCATAAAAAGAAGGACAAAACCAAAATGTTCTACCCCACGATGGACACAAAAAATGTACACACTCAAATAGTGCACTTCTCTAAGTCATTACTTCCAAGGGAATCCATGAATTGGAAACCTTGAGAAAGTGACCTAGAGCTCCCTAGGCATGGAGTCACAAGGATATTTTAAAAATGCTCTCAGCTAGAGCTATTAAGCCTATAACCTTGGTAGTAAACCACACAATGAGAGATTCAATGAGACAAGAGTAAGAATGCCAATATCCTCAAGAATCAAGATGAAAATGCAATGCAATGCTATGCTAGAAATGAAGATGCAAGCTAAGCTATGGAAATGGAAGTATTACAAGCCTTGCTAATTAAGCTATGTGAGCTAATCTAGAGCATAAAGGAAATCTAAGCTAAGAAAGCATAAACATGAAGCTATGATGCAAGAATGAAAGCTAGATGCAAGAAGATCTCCAAAAAGCTCCAAAGTCTCCAAGAAATCTTGCAACATAAGATTAGTATTCAAAAGATCCATCCTAAAATGAGAAGAGAGCTCTCCTTTTAAAGGAATTCAAAATAATGGACCATGGAGATTAAGAGGCAAAAGATCTAATCAAGGGGTGGAGCTTGAAAGAGGAGCAATCCATGTGCACAAATATCCTCCAATGAGAAAATAAGAGTTGACTTTTGTGTCCATATGAGACAAAAAGTGCTTTTCTTCTTTTTATAAAATAAGAATAATGTTTTATTTGTGCAACTTAAGATAAGAGGAAAGTGGGGGCTTTTTATTTAATAAAAGGGGAGGGAAATTCCTTTTAATTAAATAAAGACTTAGGATAAAATGGTTAGCCCTTAGAATATAATCGAATAAATGATAGATTTAGGATTTGATCAAGAAAATTGATATAATTGAAAATATTAATTTTTGAAAATATTGATTCAGGGATTTGATAAATTGCAAGAATGGGGCCCAAAGTCTAGGCGACCATTTTAGGGTTCATACACTTGTATAAATGTGAGTTGTTTGGTTAGAGTTTTAGAGGAAGTTTTGATAGAAGATAGGAGATAGAAGATTAGAGATAATCTGCAGATACTTGCATGTTTGAGGATTTATGTACTTGATTGTAATATCTGGCTGAAACTGAGAAGGCCTTATAGCCCGGCATGTATGAATCTATTTGAAGATAATATATGACAGTATTTGCATTCTCTCACTCGCTCTTGTGTGTTATTTCTTTCGCGTGTTGTTGAGCAAGGTGGATCTGGTTAGGGTGTGCCATTAGTTGGCCCTTCCTACCCCTTCCCTGTGTCACATATAGACCTATAAAATATATTCCACATAAAAAGGGATCACATACTAAAACAACATGTAGAAAATAAAAAATAAATTTGGTTTACAATCCATACAAATTCAAGGAAAAAAATCCTAATGTTTAAAGGAATATAAGTATACCATAAGGGAAACAATTGAAATAACCCACATATTTCTTGATAAGAAAGTTAGATAATAAAAAAGCCACAATTAGGAAAAATTTCCTAAAGAAAAAATGAAAATAAGAACATGGATGAGTTAAGGGAAACGTGTGTGGTAGTCGATACCAATCTAGAGATCCAAATCAACATTGGTCAAATCACATCAATGAAATCAACACACTCTACTAGTTTTCTTGCAATGGCCATCTACAACAATAACTCTTAAAAATCAAATTGAGCACATGAAATCCTCAATGCATACATGATGTAATGACAAATGTGAATGACACAACAAGAGCATATATAAAGAAACTACATGCACACTCAACTTTTGTAGATTTTATATCAAAGGGAGCCAGTCAAAGGACAAATCAAGAAACTTTGGGAACTAGTTAGCATATGGATTGACCATATTGTTGGATTACTCAAAGATATGAATAAATTAGCATAAAAAATTCATATATCAACCATTGTAGAAAATTTAGAAAAAACCCTAATGTAGCTTAATACCCAAATTGAAGTACTACAACAAGCTCAAATATAGTGGAGTATAACCTTCCAATAACTCAAGGAGATCTATAATCTAAAATCCTACCCTCAAACAGCTAAAAGGTCATATGAAGATTGTTATTATTGACATACCTTCTTTCCTTGAGGAAAATATATTTTTTATGGGGAGTGATACTAATAGGAGAACACACACAATCAAAACACCATTACAAACCACCATATTCCATCACAAGAAGAATGTGGAGCCCTAATCCTACTCCAATAAAAACTAAGACATATGAATATTATAAGGGACACATCCCTAATGTAATAAGTATGTATATAACATGTAGAATAGAAACATAATGTGTTAGTAAGAAGGAAGAGAGATAAACATATAAAAGGAAGGAATTATCATATATAAGACATGAAATCTTGATACTATATTTTGATGGACTAATAAATGAATAAATATTAATATATGACTATGAAGCATGATATTAGTTTTTTCTGATTTCTCACTATTATATATTTTTTATCTTACTATGGTTGGACATCATTTATTGCAAAACATCTAATCATTTGTATATTATAAACACTAAGGTATAAGTATATAATAAGAAAAACTCTAGACTCAAGAATCAAATATGTGAATCCACTTTTGTTTCCAACAATTATCATTTGTATTGAACTCTCTTGTTAAGTGCATACATGAATCATGGCATGAGATATATGGTTACATGCTTGAACATATGGAGGATGCATTGGAGGAGCTTGATGTTTTAGAAGT